>ML426921.1:0-36171 GCA_005239525.1 Nicotiana knightiana | reverse complement strand
GGGTGTCTCCTTTCGCGTATTTTTCGACGTATTTGCATCCTTTTAGCTCCGTTTCCATCTCCACTTCACCTACACATGAAATAAACTCCATTAAGCACATAACAAGTGTAATTTTATCATTAATGCGCATAAAATGTAAGGTATATCACATGATAAACTATGCAATTTAGTCTCGCATCATCTACCATAATCTAGCAAAGGGAAGTAAGCTAGGACAACCTTCCACTAAAAAGGGGGCTAGTTAATCTAAAGGACCATATAGTATTTGATAAAATGCCCAAATGAGTTCAAGGTTCCTAACTCTAAGTTTGAATGTGTCATAATGTAAATTAGATTGATGGCGTTAGAAGGTCCGGCGATATGGGATAGAAATTAAAGGGAATTCCAACTCGAGGTATGTATGGCTAACTTTAATCTTTGTAGAGTCACCTTGTTGGTGTCCGAGCATTCGGTATGAGTTCCTTTCTTATGCATATGTGAAATGGTAGTTCTAAGGTGTTGAGGTGTAAGATTTTTTTCTCTGATTGTCTTAGTTGATTTTCATGCCACCATGTTATGTGAGATTATGAAAGGTGATTCTTTGTGCTTACTTTATTATGTGCAAAACTAGTTAAATACTTGAACATATTGGGATTAAAGGATGTGCTACTGAATGAAAGAAATGATAACGAACCCAATTGTTGAATTTATCTAAGTGCTAAAGGGTGTGTAGAAATGATGGGAAGGAATTGTAGATTGATTTAATTGAGCTAAATGATTGTGGCCATACCGAATGTGACTCACTATTTGGTAAGGATTATTTTGCCTTTGATTCCTCTTGGTTATTGGTTGTTATAAATTTATACTCTTGATGATGAAAATCCTTGTGATTGAATTGTTGGTTGTTGTTGCTATCAAATGTGATGGTACGGTGGGATCGGGTTGCGCGCCACAATAGAAGAAATAAGGTTGAGAAGTAATAAGGGTGAAATGTGATTGTACGGCAGGATCGGGTTGCACGCCGCAACAGGGGAACAATTGAAATAAAAAACTGTGGAAACCTCATTTGTGATTCTCTGTATCTCTGTGCAATATTTGTTTGGGTTTCTTTAACTGTCTCTCATATGTGTATTGTTTGATTTTACATAGAGTAAAGTTTGTTCATACATACTAGTACTATTCCATGGTACTAACGTCCCTTTTGCCGGGGCGCTACATATTTTATATGGATGTAGGTGGTCTTATAGCAGGTAGCTCCGACCGCCGATAGTGGTGCCTCCTCTTCATCCCTTCAGCGATTCTGGTGAGCCCCATTCCCTATCGGGGCCGTGTAGACTATATCATCCTCTTTTGTATATGTTATGTCTTTAAAGGTATAGCCGGGGCCTTGTTACCGGCAAGTCTATGTAAACTCCTAGTACTCGTAGAGGCTCCATAGACATTATGTGGGTTGTATATATGTATTTTGGGTAGTTCTCGTACTCGTTCGTAATCACGATCCCTTCTTATTGGGAGTGTTGTATCTTAGAATGTGCATTTTGGGAAGATTAAATGTTGAAAGTGTTAGAAGAAGAAATGAACTTAAGTTCTAAACTCATGCTTTGAATTTAATTTGCTATTTCATGTGAAATAGTGTATACTATAAATACGGGGTAGCGCGTCGGGCAAGAAATGCAATTTAGGTCCGCTTGACCGGGATCATCCGGTTAGGCGCCGGTCTCGTCCCTCGATTTTGGGGCGTGAAAAACTTGGTATTAGATCTTAAGGTTTTTAAAATTATGATAGGATGTCTCGAGCTGTGTCTAGTACAACCCTTATTATCGGTGTGTTGTCGACCACATCTATAGTTAGGGGGATTCATGGACATTTAGGAAAATGCCCTTCATTGTTATTCTGTATCGTGCGATGTGGTGGGAGGTGAGGTTGTCTATCTCTAATTCGTGCATTGTTCCAATTTTCAGTAAATGGCACCTAAGAAGAGAGCCCGACTCGGCCTAGAGGCCGATGCCACCCCAGGAGTGGTTGTAAATTCCTTATCTTATGGTGCGGGTGAGAATGATTCCCCCACCCTGAATCTGCCTGACTCTTCCATCCCAGGCCAGGCTATTCCTATTCCTGCTCCAGTGGAGGGTGCTACAGTCCCTCCCGCTGATGTTCCTGATCCTTCCTCAGTCCTAGCTTCCGATCCAGGTATTTCTGATGGGGACCTCAGGGGAGCTATACATTGTTGACTCTGCTAGTGGCTTCCCAGGCCCAAAGATCAAGTGTATCCCTGGTGTCCTCTAGTGAGCAAGGGGATTCTTCAGGTTCCAGGGTCAACCAGCTTCTGCGGTTAGCCCCTCCAAAGTTCACAGGCACCGACCTAGAGGCCGACCTTCAGGATTTTATAGATGATATGTACAAGACTCTTCGGGTTATGAAGGCTACAGAGACAGAGGGGGTTGAGTTAGTTTCCTATCGTTTCAGGGGAGCGGCGTATTCGTGGTTTGAAATGTGGGAGGATTCCCTTGGGAAGGGGAGCCCTCCGGCGAGGTGGGATGAGTTTGTAGGTTCTTTCATGGATCATTTCTTGCCTGCCGAGACTATGGCAGCCCGCGCTACAGAGTTTGAGGTCCTTAAGCAGGGCAACATGAGTGTGTGGGAGTATCATATGGAGTTCATGTGCTTGTCCAAGTATGCTATCCACATGATGCAGACTATGGAGGGCAGAGTTCGCCGGTTTGTTCAGGGCCTTGGTCCCTTGGTTATCAATGAGGCTGCTACAACTGCCTTGCATTCGGATATGAATTATGGGAAGATCGTGGGATCACCCAGGCTACCGAGGCTCGGAAATTGAAGATAAGAATGGAGAGAGAGAATGGTAGTAGGGCCCAGTCAGCAGACAACCCTGGGAGTTCAGTTGCAGGCGAGTGATCAGCCTTTGGGAGAGGGTCATCAGGGCCATCTCAGTCCTATGCTCAGTCCTCAGCCAGTGCGCCTCCATCAGAGCACAGTTATCAGTAGAGAGGTCGCTTTGGACCAGGTTCAGATAGCAGGAGATTCCATCAATCACGTCGTTCAGTTGGGAGGTTCCAGCAGTAGCGGAGGGCCCCATGCCTTAAGTGTGGGAGGTTTCATTCTATGCCTTGTTACTTGGATATACCGGTATGCTATAGACGCGGAGAGAGAGTCCATGTTCAGTGAGATGGCTGTGCACCCAGTCAGGGCACGGGTAGGGGCACTGCTCAGCCATCCAGTTCGCCAGCCGCTACATCTTCAGCACACCCTCCAGCCCGCGGCCCTCCAGCTCTAGCAGGGCACGGTGCAGCTAGGGGAGAGCACGGGGTCAAGGGGGACCCAGTCGATTCTATGCTTTGAGTGGTCGCCAAAGTGTAGAGGCTTCTCCAGATGTTGTCATAGGTATTCTGACTGTTCAAACACATGATGTTTATGCCTTATTGATCCTGGTTCTTCTACTTCATATGTTACTCCATTTATTGCTTCAAGTTTTGGGATAGAACCCGAACATCTTCATGAGTCATTCTCCGTGTCGACTACAGTTGGTGATTCTATTACGGCCGTGCGAGTCTATAGGAATTGTGTTGTCACGGTGTGTGGTCGGGATACCACGACCGATCTTATTGAGCTAGGCATGGTAGATTTCGATGTTATCTTGGGGATGGATTGGCTCTACTCGTGCTTTGCTAAACTCGACTGTCGAACCAGAATTTTGAGGCTCGAGTTTTCTAAGGAACCAGTTATTGAATGGAAGGGGAATGATGTTGTGCCAAGAGGAAGGTTTATTTCCTACCTTAAGGCCTCAAAGATGATCAGGAATGGGTGTATCTACCACTTGGTCCGGGTTGCGGACACCACTTCAGAGGTGCCTACTCCCGAATCCGTGCCTGTTGTGAATGAGTTTCTTGAAGTGTTTTCGGATGAGCTTCTTAGGATTCCGCAAGATAGAGAGATCTATTTTGAGATTGATGTATTGCCAGATATGCATCCAATATCTATTCCACCCTACTGAATGGCGCCAGCAGAATTGAGAGAGTTAAAAGAACAATTGAAAGATCTTTAGAAAAGGGTTTCATTTGGCCAAGTGTGTCGCCTTGGGGCGCACCGGTTCTTTTTGTCAGAAAGAAAGACGGATTGCTTTGGATGTGTATTGATTATCGACAGCTCAACAAGGTCACTATAAAAAACAAATACCCATTGCCTTGGATACATAATTTGTTCGACCAGTTGCAAGGTGCTAAGTTCTTCTCAAATATTGATTTGCGGTCCGAGTATCACCAGTTAAAGATTAGGGAGCAGGGTATTCCTAAGACTGCCTTCAGGACTCGATATGGGCACTTTGCATTTCTGGTAATGTCTTTTGGGCTAACCAACGCCCCAGCAGCTTTTATGGATCTTATGAATCGGGTTTTCAAACCGTTTCTTCACTTTTTTGTGATTGTCTTCATTGACAATATCCTTGTTTATTCGTGAAGTTAGGAAGATCATGCTAATCACCTCAGGGCAGTTTTGCAGACCGTACATCAGCACCAGTTGTATGCAAAGTTTTCAAAATGTGAGTTTTGGCTAGAATCAGTCACCTTTTTGGGCCATGTTGTTTCCAGGGAAGGGATTCGGGTTGATCCTCAATAAATCGAAGCGGTGAAGGATTGGCCTAGACCAACGACCCCAACGGAGATCCGCAATTTCTTGGGTTTAGCTGGATATTATCGGAGGTTTGTAGAGGGATTCTCTACTCTCGCCTCCCCATTGACTAAGCTGACGCAGAAAGCAGTTAAGTTCCAGTGGTTCGATGCTTGTGAAAGGAGTTTCCAGGAATTGAAATCAAATTGACTTCGGTGCCGGTATTGGCCTTGCCAGAAGGTACATAGGGGTTTGTGGAGTATTGTTATGCTTCAAGGGTTGCTTTGGGATGTGTGTTGATACAATGCTGTAAGGTAATAGCGTATGCTTCAAGACAGCTCAAGAATCACGAGAAGAATTATCTGAAGCATGATTTGGAGCTCGCAACAGTTATGTTTGCATTAAAAATCTGGCGGCATTATCTTTATGGGGTCCATGTATATGTGTTCACATATCACAAGAGTCTTTAATATTTTTTCAAACAGAAGGAATTGAACTTAAGGCAGCGGAGATGGTTGGAATTGCTCAAGGATTATGATATGAATATTTTTTACCATCCAGGAAAGACCAATGTGGTAGCCAACGCTCTTAGTCGGAAATCCATGGGTAGCTTGGCTCATTTGGAAGCAGGTCAGAGGCCTTTGTCTCGGGAGGTTTATTGGCTAGATGAGGGTATGTCTTTCGGACTAAGATGAAGGGAATGTCGTGGTGTGTAATGGAGCGGAGTCTTCGCTTGTAGAGGAAGTCAAGGGAAAGCAATTCAGGGATCCAGCTTTGGCACAGTTGAGAGAAGCAATTCTGAATCACAAGACTACAACATTTTCACTCGGCAATGATGATGGTGTTTTGCGGTGCCAAGGGAGGCTATGTGTTCCGGATGTGGATGATCTTCGAGAGAGAGTTATGGAAGAGGCTCACAATTCTAGGGATTCCGTACACCCAGGTTCTACGAAAATGTATCACGATCTCAAGGAGATTTATTCGTGGAATGGTATGAAGAGGGATGTGGCTGACTTTGTGGATAGGTGTCATAATTGTCAACAAGTGAATGGCGAGCATCAGAGGCACGGTGGGTTGGTGCAGCGTATGGAAATACCAACATAGAAGTGGGAGATGATCAATATGGACTTTGTGGTGGGGTTACCCCGCACTCCGCGTAAGTTCGACTCAATTTGGGTGATACTGGATCGGCTCACGAAGTCAGCGCATTTCTTGCTAGTAAAGTCCACTGATACTGCAGAACAGTATGCTTAATTGTATATCAAAGAAATAGACAGGTTACATGGAACTCCAGTATCTATATCTCGGATCGAGGGGCTAAGTTCACAGCTAAATTTTGGAGGAAATTCCAGCAAGGTTTGGGTACGCAGGTAAATCTTAGCACAACATTTCACCCACAGACTGATGGGAAAGTAGAGTGTACTATTCACACGCTTGAAGACATGTTACGAGCTTGTGTACTTGATTTTAGGGTAGCTGGGATGATCACTTGCCGCTTATAGAGTTTTCTTACAACAACAGTTTCCATGCTAGTATTCAGATGGCTCCATTTGAGGCATTGTACGGAAAAAAGGTGTAGATCTCCAATTGGATGGTTCGAGGTTGGAGAGGCAGAATTGCTAGGACCGGATCTCGTGCATCAAGCTATGGAGAAGGTTAGAGTCATTTTGGAAAGGTTGAAAACTGCTCGGAGTCGTCAGAAATCCTATGTGGACGTTTGTCGAAGAGATTTGGAGTTTTAAGTACATGATTGCGTATTCTTAAAGGTATCTCCCATGAAAGGAGTGATGCGGTTTGGGAAGATAGGGAAATTGAGCCCAAGGTATGTCGGGCCATATAGGATTGCTCAAAGGATAGGGCAAGTGGCGTATAGGCTTGAATTGCCCCCTGAGATGTCATTAGTGAACCCGGTGTTTCATGTGTCCATGCTGAAGAAGGTAGTTGGAGATCCATCTGTCATCGTGCCGGTTGAGACTGTAGAAGTTAATGAAGAGTTGTCATATGAAGAAGTTCCTGTTTCTATTCTTGATATGCAAGTTCGTATGTTGAGAAACAAGGAGATTGTTTTAGTTAAAGTATTATGGTGGAGTCAACAAGTCGAGGAAGCCACATGGGAAGCGGAATGTGAAATGAAAGAAAAATACCCTCACTTGTTTGAATAAGTCCGGTAGTGGTTTTGAAAGTTGTCATCTCTAAGCAATTACATTGGTGTCAAATTTTGTGCAAGAACACTCCATTCCCCTAATTACCCTACTATTGTGACTTCTCAAACTTTGTGCCATAAATGTATATGTTGTTGTGATTAGTTGGATCATGTGCAACTTATTGTAATAGATGAATTATGTGCAACTCATTGTAATAGTTGAATTATGTGCAAATTTGTGGAGTTAACTAAACTATGTGTGGCTTGTGGAAGTAGTTGAATTATATGCAACTTGTTGAAATGACCGAATTATGTGCAAGTTGATAGGGTAACTGAAAATATGTAGAATTGGTTAAAATGTGTCTCGGGGGCTCTCTGACAGGTAGATAGGCCTAATTACAAAGGAAACTCTGGCAAAATTTTCAGGAAATATCGGAGTTAGTAAGAATTTGGGGGTTGGCATATTTTGTGTTCTCTTAACTAAGTGATTCCCCAATCCTCATTCGAGGACGAATGATTTTAAGTGGGGGAGGATGTAAAGACCCGTAAAATTTCTTAACTAAAAACAATGCCCGAATAGGTCCCCGTGTTTTTATAACAGTGGAAATTAAAACGACCCTTTTTGAAGTAAAAAGCACCCTGGGACTTAAAAGATGAAATTTTCCAGAATTGCATGAATTTGCGGTCCACTATGCGATCGCAGATCAGGTATGCAGACCGCATAGTGGTATCATACTTTGACAGTTTGTTGTCCATTTTGAGGACAGCTATGCGGCCTAGAATGCGATCGCATTTCACGAATGCGGGCCGCATAGTTGTCGCATTCTTGCACCTTGATTTTTGCGAAGGGAGTTATGCAACGCACTATGCGATCGCATAACAGGTATGCGGACCGTATAGTGGTTGCATACCTGGGCTGTCTGCTTCTCTTTTTGGCCCAGCTGAAGGCCACTTATGCGACAGGTATGCGGATCGCATAACAGGAATGCGATCGCATTCCTGACCGCATTCCTGCTTCGGGGCTTCTTATTTCTAATTTTAAAACACGACCCCCAGTTTAATAAAACACTCATCCCCTTCATTTATAAAGACTATCTGATCAAAATAGAGAGAAGTGAGAGTGGGTTCTAGTGAGAGAAGTCCTCATCTTCCCCAAATTGGTCCTCCATCTCTACTCAGGCCTAGAGTTAATCGAATAGTCGTCATCTTCTTCACCATAGGAGGTAAGTCTTCACCCCATTTCACCAAATTTTAAGATTTTAGTTAGAATAGGACACACATAGATTGGTTCTTGAAGATGAGAGTTAATACCTTGCATGCATGTGAATAATCTACCATAATCTAGCAAAGGGAAGTAAGCTAGGGCAACCTTCCACTAAAAAGGGGGCTAGTTAATCTAAAGGACCATATAGTATTTGATAAAAATGCCCAAATGAGTTCAAGGTTCCTAACTCTAAGTTTGAATGTGTCACATTGTAAATTAGATTGAAGGCGTTAGAAGGTCCGGTGATTTGGGATAGAAATTAAAGGGAAATTCCAACTCGAGGTATGTATGGCTAACTTTAATCTTTGTAGAGTCACCTTGTTAGTGTCCGAGCATTCGGTATGAGTTCCTTTCTTATGCATATGTGAAATGATAGTTCTAAGGTGTTGAGGCTTAGGATTTTGTTCTCTGGTTGTCTTAGTTGATTTTCATGCCACCATGCTATGTGAGATTGTGAAAGGTGATTCTTTGTGCTTACTCTATTATGTGCAAAACTCGTTAAATACTTGAACATATTGGGATGAAAGGATGTGCTACTGAATGAAAGAAATGATTATGAACCCAATTGTTGAATTTATCTAAGTGCTAAAGGGTGTGTAGTAAATGACGGGAAGGAATTGTAGATTGATTTAGTTGAGCTAAATGACTGTGGCAATACCGAATCTGACTCACTTTTTGGTAAGGATTATTATGCCCTTGATTCCTCTTGGTTATTGGTTGTTATAAATTTATACTCTTGATGATGAAAATCCTTGTGATTGAATTGTTGGTTGTTTTTGCTATCTAATGTGATGGTACGGTGGGATCGGGTTGCGCTCTGCAACAGAAGAAATAAGGTTGAGAAGGAATACATGTGAAATGTGATTGTACTATGGGATCGGGTTGCGCGCCGCAACAGAAGAAATCAAGTTGAGAAGTAATAAGGGTGAAATGTGATTGTACGGTGGGATCGAGTTTCGCGCCGCAACAGGGGAACAATTGAAATAGGAAACTGTGGAAACCTCATTTGTGATTCTCTGTATCTCTGTGCAATACTTGTTTGGGTTTCTTTAACTACCTCTCATATGTGTATTGTTTGATTTTACATAGAGTAAAGTTTGTTCATACACACTAGTACTATTCCATAGTACTAACGTCCCTTTTGCCGGGGGCGCTACATCTTTTATATGGATGTAGGTGGTCCTATAGCAGGTAGCTCCGACCATCGATAGTGGTGCCTCCTCTTCATCCCTTCTGCAGTTCTGGTGAGCCCCATTCCCTCTTGGGGCCGTGTGTAGACTGTATCATCAACTTTTGTATATGTTATGTCTTTAAAGGTATAGTCGGGGCCTTGTTGCCGGCAAGTCTACGTAAACTCCTAGTACTCTTAGAGGCTCCGTAGACATTTTGTGGGTTGCATATATGCATTTTGGGTAGTTGTCGTACTCGTTCGTAATCACGATCCCTTCTTATCGGGAGTGTTGTATCTTAGAATGTGCGTTTTGGGAAGATTAAATGTAGAAAATGGTAGAAGAAGAAATGAACTTAAGTTGTAAACTCATGCTTTGAATTTAATTTACTATTTCATGTGAAATATTTTATACTATAAACATGGGGTAGCGTGTCGAGCAAGAAAGGCAATCCAGGTCCGCTTGACCGGGGTCTTCCGGTTAGGCGCCGGTCTCGTCCCTCGATTTTGGGGCGTGACAAAGAGAGAGAGAGGACACGGAGGCTCAAAGGCCTCATGGATCGGGAGGATCTACTGATCCCTATTTTGGAGGCAGGGTACGTCATGGTATAGGTTTTGTAGGTCAGCCAGTTCAATTTGCATTTCAGGCTTCATGCGGTGTTTTAGATATATATGGGTCTCACGAGTCCCCGTATTGGATAGATTCCACAGCCACGTCAGCGGAGAGGTTACTTTTAGTGTAGGAATACCAGCCACATGGTGATAGATTGTCCTACACTCCAGACAAATGTGTCATAGTGAGGTATTCAGGTTATGAGTTCCGCTCCAATTGCATCTACACCTGCACTGCCAGCTAGGGATGGAGGTCGAGCGTGTAGAGGTTGTCCTATAGAGGAAGGTCGGGCCCATTGTTATGCTTTTCCTGGTTAGGCAGAGGATGATGCAACAGATGATGTCACTACATGTATGATTTCGATTGATGACAGAGATGCATGGTGCTATTTCGATCCGGTCCTGTTGATTGGTAAGATTCATCCTACCTTGCCTCAGATATGGATGTGTTTTATGATTCTTGTACTATGTTTATGGGTTCACGCCAGTTGGGTAATTCTATTATGATAGCACGTGTCTATCATCCTTGTTTGATTGCTATTAAGGTCGTGAGGCTTGGGTGGACTTTCTGTTGGTTAAATGCGGAAGGATGCCTGAGTTTTGGTTTGGTTGCTCTATAGGTGTAGGATGTTGTTACATGTGGTTTTGGTTCTACAAGGTTGAGTTAGTAGAATGGGTTAGTTGCTGAGATGTTTATCTGACTCATTATTCCGAGTAGAGGATGGGGTCCTGGTGCTCTTGTAAATAGGTGTGTTTGTGTTGGGATATGCAGCGCGGTAAGTGTTGCTCCCAAACACACACGCAAGTATACGTGGTCGGCAAGTAATATAGGATTGTAAGTCCAAATATTGTACCCACAGGGACTTGTGATTAACTATCAACTTAATTAAACTAAGATAATTAATCTATTCAAGTAATTTTCTAAAGTATGAATAATTAGTAAAACTAATCTATAATAATCAACTAAGAGATTAAATGAACAAGTTGGCAAAATTAGACACGAATTCAATGAGAGACGATATTCTAGAGCTATGGTTTGGATAACAATCCCGTTGAGTCTTCCACTTAAATCGTCTAATTAATTTATCTGACTTATTGATTGACAGGGTTAATATTTCTCGTAGCCTTCTCCTGAAGTACTACTCGCCTATTAAAGCTAACCTAACACCTATATTCATATGGAATTAGGATTAACAAGAACACATTAATAATTCATGTATAGTAACCAAGCAACGCGATTAGGTATATCCCTATCCTAACCGCAAATTCATTCCCGATGCTCGAGTTCAGGATCTTGCTCTACTCAATCTTATATGCAATCTAGATTACCCACTCTTGAGTTCAATCCTAGATTCGTAGATAGTATTCAATTGGTGATCAAGAAATCAAATAATTAAGCGCAAGATTGATAAATAAACCAATATGATAAAATAATAAGAACAATTCAAGCTTCAAACTACGACGTTCATGCAACACCCAAAACTCTAGAAGTAATAAACTTTGAGATTAAAGAAGAGAAGGGAAGAAAAACTAGTTAGGAGCCTCCTCCGTATGTGATGAGTTCCCCCCACGTGAATTCTCCTTCAAAATATGTTAGATGTTCTCAAAATAAAGTTTTTACATGTATTTATACACAGTAGGGTTAGACCAAGATGAAATCTCCCTTTCCTAGCCAAAATAGGAAAACTTGCAAACTTAGTGTTTTCCATGCGTCGCCCCGTGTGTTGCACTAGTGCCTTTTCCTGTCAGACCACAAAAAACCCAGTCTCTGAACTTTGGAAATTTCTGACAAAAATTTTCACATGTGCCTCGCATTAGTGCATTTCTTTAGCAACTGCTTCTTCCTTGAATTTTGACGTCCAGAATTGATCTCGAACATGATCCCGACTTAATCACTTAGGCTTTTAATCAGACTTCAATGCTCTAAATAGCTCGAATTAGTTCCACATCATCTACATAACTCGAAATCACTCCTACAAGGCATAAAACACACAATAAGTGCAAAACACTAGCGATTAAAGCCCAAACACAAGAAAAGTGCAGTAAATTTGAGCGCGATAAGCGACTAAAACACGAGATTGTAACCTACCATCAGTAAGGTCATATTAAGGTAAGATTTGTTGTGGTTGTTGCGTACGTCTTGCTTCTTCGTTGTGGATTGTCTGCAGTATGGTATCTGTGGGGAGTTGTGCTTGTTTGGCTAGTTTGATAGTTCTCTCATGTGTTCCTCTTTTCTTATCCAGTCGTATTCAAGTTATGCTTGTTGGATTTGGATTTCAATGTATGTTCACGGTGGCATTCAATGTGGCGTACGAGCGCAAAACACAACACAAAATTAATGTTCATCTCCATAGGGATTGGATTTAAATAATGCTCTAGTAATTCCTAATTGGAAACACTATTGTCTCTAGGGGGCCAGACAAAACTATCCTTTCCAAGCCAAAGTGGGAAAAGTTGGGCAAGAAAATATTCTATTGCGGCTCACCGACTAGTGCAATTTTCTCAGAGTAATTTTTGTTTTCTCACTTTTTGGTATCAAGACTTGGTCCTCGACCCCCGAACGTGATCCCGCCTTAATTTCTTGAGCTTTTACTCAGACTTCAAAGCTTCAACTTGTTCAAATTAGCTCCAAATTACCTTAATAGCTCAAAATCATTTCCTGCAAGGCATAAAACACGTAATAAGCACAAATCACCATTACTTAAGTTCAACCACAAGTAAAATGCAGTGATCAGAGTGCAAACTATGACTAAAATACAAGTTTCTAGCCTACCATCAACACCCCACAGTTAAACAATTGCTCGTCCTCGAGCAATCAAACTACACGTCACATAGAGACGATCTTCTTATCAGACAATTTCCCTAATGCATCATGCCAAGAATATTTAAAGCAGACTAAGCACCATGTCATAACATCCTAGCCTCAAGACTCGACTCAAAAGTAATTTTTCAAAAACACGCTCACTTACTCTAATACAGAGGCCAAAGACATTACCTTTACTTCGAAAATCATGTGCCCTCACACCAAAGATAGAGAGTAGTTACACACACAATAAAATTATAGAACAAATAGGAACTCAATATAGAAACAGTTAACTCACTCTCAGAAATAAAATTTATGCGCCACAGAAAACACCATAAGCTTACCCATAGTGTACTACTCTATTAGTTTGAGCTCATTCATTCAAGGATAAAGTATGACTTTATTTTTATTGTAATATATGTTGCAGGACGGGTAGGATACATTTGGATATAGTGACTACACCTCCACACGTGTGTTGAACCAAACCCCAACCTTCATACAGATTAACATCAAGCTCCCAATATCTTTAAGCACAAACATGATGAGAACTACCACTAGCATGGAATCCATTTTTTTTCTTTTCTATGTTCTGTTTTTTTTCTTTTCTAGCACACTCACTCTTTTTTTCCTTTCAATTCCTACAAGTGGCTCTCACAATTTTTTCAAATAATGCACCTTTCTCCTTTTTCAATAGTTCCACTCAAAAACCCGACCATACCTTAAGTTTAGCTTTCAAAGGCTCATAACAATTTCAAGTTCTCAAGAGAGATAAAAGGTTTGAACAGATATTCAATTCAAACAAATGGATTAGGCTTGCAGTGTGGTTGCCAAAGAAGTAGGATTACAAGATCGAATGAGCTAACTAGGATACGCAACAATTAGGCGGGTCACAAACATATAATTTTCTCAACAAATAAATACCTATATCATTTCCTAGACTGAACAAGACTGTTATTTTTCTTTGAAAAAAAACGGGGCAAGTTCTAGACATCAACTGGACGCACAAAATATCACAACAACCTCACACATACATTGACACATAACTCACTCAGGATCGGATCTATCCCGAGTCTCTAGTCAATGTATTTAAGCAAAGTCAAAATCAAACAATTTAAGGACTTTATCTATGAGTCAAGAACTGAGCCTAGGCGTCACAACGAAGGCACTCACTGCTCTTACAGCATAGCAATGTTAAGAAAAGTCATCTCCATTTAATACATAGCACAAGACTTCACTATTCTTAACAAAAATAAAAATTAACTACACCCTGTTCAAACCAAACCCTTGAAAAAGAACTGCGGTACAAAGAAAAATCAAGGGGGAATTGTTACACTACCTAAAAAACAAAAAAACAATAAACGGCTAAAATTGTTTTTTCTTTCTTCGACTTTAATCCCTCAAGAAGACAGTCGAGGACATCCATCATCGGGAAAAGTCAAAAAAAAAATTTATAATCGAAAGAAAAGAAAACAAACACACATGTACATATTTACACCCCCACCCCACACTTTAAATTATGGGATGTCTCCATGACACACAAATAAAAAGTAAGAGGTAATGAAAACTTTGCTGATTTATCTAATCAGGGTCTAAACTGAAGCTGAGATCACCTTTGCACGCCCGACCCAGTGCACACATCCATGATGAGAGCTTATTTTATGCCTTATTTGGGTACACCACCACACTTATCAGTTTTACTCTCTCTAGTTTTCTCCTTTATGGCCCCCATTGCTCCAGTCATCTTGAAGATTACCCTTTCTTCCCGCACTTTGATCATGAGATGCCTTTCCTGAATATCCAGAATTGCTCTGCCAGTAGCCACAAAGGGTCTTCCTAAAATTAGAGGGATCTCCATATTCTCTTCCATGTTCACCACAATGAAGTCCACAATGAACACAAATTTGTCAACCCGAACTAGCACATCTTCTACCATTCTTTCATGTATGATTGTGGTCTGATCCTCAAACTGCAAGGACACATGTATCGACCTGATTTCTCCAATATCTCCCTCTAATTTCCTGAAAATAGACAAAGGCATATGATTAATAAAAGCACCTGAATCACACAAAGATATTTTCAATTAAGTACTTCCTAAAGAGATAGGTATAGTAAAACTCCCTAGATCTGCACACTTTTGAGGGAACTTATTTTGCAGAATAGCACTACAATGCTCTGTGAGCTTGACTAGCGATGACTCCCCTACTTTTTCTTGTTGGACAATATCTCCTTTAAGAACTTAGCATATGCTAGCATCTGTGAAAGAACCTCTATGGAAGGTACATTGACATGCACCTGCTTGAGCACTTCTAGAAAATGCCCAAATTGTTTGTCCAACTTCTCTCTTTCTTTCTTCTGAGGGAAAGGTAGAGCTGACATATATTTACTCTCTTCTATCTCATCATTACTTCTTTGTTTGTCTTTCTTCTTCCTTGTTGGAACATCAGATTTGTTCTTCTTCTTCTTCTTCTTCTTCTTCTTCTTCTTCTTCTTCTTCTTCTTCAGATCATCCTCTTGCTCTGCCCCCACTTCATTCCTACGATGCTCATCACTTTCTTCTCTCCTTAATTCTTAACTTGATTTCCCATCAACTCATTCTTCTCTGCTACCAATGGATCTTGCAATACTTTGTCATTCCTCAAGGACACTTCATTTATTGTTTCCTTTGGATTCCTTCCGGTGTCCATGGGGAGGGTTCCTGGAACCCTCTCAAACAATAGGTTAGCTAATTTCTCCACCTGTCTTTCCAAGTTTCAAAATACATGCCAAGTTCTCTAATAGCTGCACCATAGGTTTCAAGCTCTTATTTTTCTTTATAATAAAGGCCTTCATCAGATCTACCATGCTAGGCTGATTAGAATGTGGAGGATGATATTGCTGATTTTGCCGATTTTGAAAACCTGTAGCTCCCTGCCCCCGGGATCTGGAATTACTTTGCTTCCATATGTTTGCATTACCACTTGGTGAACTCCAAGAAAAACCTAGATGCCTCTGTCCTAAATTTTTGCCACTTTGGTAGTTGCCTCTGTCAAAGCACCCCACAACATTTACTACTTCAATTGAAGCTTGACACTCGTGTGTAGGGTGTCCCGTTCCACAAAAGTCAAATGTTGCTTGCAGCTCACTCTGTACCTTGGCCAATGTTAACTTTCTTATCTCTCCGGCCATGGTGTCTAGCTGGTCTTGCACTGAAGTGTTGAGTCTACTTGGTGAACTCCAGTTGATTTTCATTTATGGTTATCATCTGCAGGCCATTGATTTGCATCTTCACATAATTCATTTAGAATTGCAACAATCTCATCTGGGGTTTTCTTCATAAGAGGACCTCCAACTGTGTTGTTTAGCATCCTCCTGCTATAGGGTGTCAGACCATCCCAGAAATCTTGAAGTTGCATCCACAAGTTTACTCCATGATGCTGACATCTTCTCACAATATCCTTATATCTTTCCCATGCTTCAAACATTGTTTCTGCCTCTTTCTACTTGAAGTTCTGGATCTCTCTTCGAATTTTCCCTGTTTTTGCAGCTGAAAATAATTTTTTAAGGAACTTCCTTGTCATGTCTTCCCATGTTTAAATTTACCCAGTTGGCAAACTCTGCAACCAGTTCTTAGCATCTCCCCTCAGTAAAAAAGGAAATGTCGTTAAGTAGATAGCATCTTTTGATACTCCATTGTGTTGGAAGGTATTCATAATCTCATCAAATTCCATTAAATAAGTATTTGGATTTTCATTAGCTTTTCCACAGAAGACACAATTGTTTTGAATGGTCTGAAGTAGCCCTTGCTTGATCTCAAAATTATTGGTTGTGATCGGAAAGGGTCGCACAATAGATACTCCTTGGTAGTAGACTGGCCTGGCGTAGTCTCCTAGTGATCGTCCAGGACTGGGCATATTATTTTCAAATTCATTTTCTACCAGAGGTCGGTTCAAGCTGAATCTTCGTCCTCCATTCCCGTCAACCATTTCATCAGCTCTAAGAGCTACTTCAGTAGCTGCCCATACGGCTGCTTCCTGTTGGGCTGCTTCCCATACAGGCAAAAACTATCTCCTCACTGTTCTTAGCCATATTCTCTTGGGTTTAAGATTGCCCCAAGTATTTTCCGGTGAGTTCTTTCTCTTTCTTCAACTGTCGTAGATGATTTTCCACCTCTGGATCGTATGGAATCACTTCCTTAGAAGAAGAGTCATACACCAAAAATCTTAACCTGTTGGCTGCACATGGACGAGAAAACCCGTGAAGAATAAAATAAAAGTGGCTCCTGAATTAGCACCAAAAACAAGTTGAACGCTATCGATTTCCAATCCCCGGCAACGACGCCAAAATTTGACGAGTGCAAAACACAACACGAAATTAATGCTAGCTAGCCAAAGATAGTATAGTTTAATTATCGTTTCCACATGGATTGGATTTAAAATATGCTCTAGTAATTCCTGGTTTAACTGCTATTCGGGATGATCAAAACTTGATTGGAATGATTCCTAAATACAATTAACTACTAAAATAAAGCAATTGACAATTGACTGCAAAGAACTAGATATTAGCAAAGTCAGTTTCTTATCAATGTGAGAAATAAGGTTCATGACCGGATAGGTGCAAGATAGCTATTTGGGACCCAACTCTAAATTAATTCACTCTAATATTCTAATGATTCTCATGAATTCACTTGATGATTAGTTCAAACTTGTAGTCAAGACTCCTCTCTCGATCAAATCTTGAGGTGAACGAATATAAGAACTGTGAAAATATGCAAGCATGCATTAATGGATTACTCTTCAGGAAAACGTCTCTCAAATATTCTCCTAACTTTATTTAATCAATAATTCAACAAGCTCTTTCGATTACATAAGAGAACCATTGAACTATACCAATCAAAATAATGCAAAAATAATCACCAACATATTGCTCTTTCGGTTAAATAAATTAGTGAATAATGTTGCAATAATTCGAAGTTCCATAAACGAATTCAAGCAAAGAACTAGAGTAAAATCCAAAAATATCAATAAAAACACCATATTCGTCAAACCTAAGGGAAACTACTCTATAATCATGGAGGAAGTCATCACAAATATAAGTAAAGCATATGAAAACATCAATTTAACATTACAATTCAAACTTCCGTATTAAATTAATGGAAATATGATGAAATCCTGTGTCTTGTAGCCTCCAACGCTCTCCCAAAATTTTCAAGGTCAAAAGTCATCTAAAATTCGTGGTTTTGATGTATTTATACCATGTAGGAACGGGCCCGGACGAAACTATCTTTTCCAAGCCGAATTGGGAAAAGTTGGGGGAGATAATACACTATCACCGCGCATCATGCGCCGCATTAGTGGGGAAGTTCAGAGGCCTATTTTTTTCACTCTACAGGAATTTTTCTCTAGAGCCCCGCGCCTCGCTACGCATGGGGCGCCGCGGTAGTGCAATTTTCTCAGAGTAATTTTTGTTTTCTCACTTTTTAGCATCCAGACTTGGTCCTCGACCCCTGAACGTGATCCTGGATTAAGGTTTTGGGATTTTACTCAAACTTCAAATCTCCAACTTGTTCGAGTTAGCTCCAAATTATCTTACTAGCTCAAACCATTTTCTGCCAGGCATAAGAACACGTAATAAGTGCAAATAACCATTATTTAAGCTAGAGAGCAAACTATAATTAAATACGGGTTTGCCTACCATCAGTGGCTTGTTGATCAGGTGAGTAGTTATGAGATTCGCATATTTCTTGCATTATTTTCAGCATTGCGAAGGTTTGAAAAAAGGTTCTAGTCGATATGAGTCTGTTTGTCGATATCGGGCTTGGCAATGGGCAGCTACTGTGGTTAGAGTGTTGCTATAGGCATATGGGTGACGTGTTATGTCGTGTGGTCGTATCATTTTGATGTATGCATGAGGTGTTATAGCTAGTTGAGGATTTTAAAGTGTGTTTATTTGATTCTAAGGCTTATCGCCATGAGTAGCAGGAATAATCTTGGTTGAGATGATGTTATTGGGCATACGTGGATTGGAGTAATGTAGGATCACCCATGGTTACGTGTCTAGTGAGTTTGTACCGTGATCTAATGGGTTGGGAAAGACTCTTGGCACGTTTTAGGACGAATGTTTGCTTAAGAGGGGGAGAATGTACCGATCCGACTGGTCATTTTGAGCTTTAGCAATCCGTTCGGTGGTTTAGGTCTTTGAATGACTTCATATTATGTATTATGATATATGTGCATAGTCAGATTTGATTTTCGGATATTTCAAGATGAATTTGGATGAGTGAATCTCAGTTTAGAAGCTTAAGTTGAAAATATTGACCGAGGTTTGACTTTTTGTGAAAATAGCCTCGGAATGGTGTTTTGATGGCTTTGATAGGTTCGTATCTTGATTTTGGACTTGGGAATATGTGCAGAATCAAGTTCGGAGGTACGTAGGTTAATTTGTGTTTTTGTTTGCCGAAAGTTGGCAATTTAATGGCCTAGAATATATAAGTTTGACCAGAGGATGACTTCATAACTATCGTGTTTGGAGTTTTGTTTCGGGACTTTCAATAGGCTCGTGTTTTCATTTAGAGATTGTCCACAAAGTTTAGCATCATTTATAGTTGATTTGATATGAATCGGATGCACGGTTGTGTTTTTAGAAGTTCTTGAGTTTCATATTGATGTCATGTATTTTGGAGATCTGGTTAATTGTTTCGGGTGTTACTTGATGATTTGATTGTGCGAGCGAGTTTTTGTTATGTTTTTAGACTTGTGTTGATATTTGGTTTGGAGCCCCGATGGATCAGGTGAGTTTCGGACGCGTTCCGGAGTGTTTGAAAGAGTTTTAGTTGTTGGTTTTGAACAGGTGTTGCAGGCCACACATTTGCGAGATATAGGTCGCATTTGAGATATTAGATTAAGTCTTCTAGGTTCGCATTTGCGAACCAAGAGTTCACATTTCAAATGGGGGGCTGGGTAAGCTTGTTCGCATTTGCGATCAAACATGTCATATTTGCGAGGTGTATATGGTTCGCATTTGCAAACATAATGTCGCATTTGCGACTGTAGCAGGGATGCGAGGTGTTTCGATTTCACGATAATTTCCTCCCATTTTCGGGGTACGCATTTGCGAACTCCACGTCGCATTTGCGACACCCACGACTAGATAAAAGCTGTGGGACGGAATTTTGGTCTCATTTTCATATTTTGGAACCCTAGACTCGGTAAGAGGTGATTTTGAAGAGGGATTTTCATCTACAATCATTGGGTAAAGTGATTTTGATTAATTTCCAACTATTTTACATATTTATACATGAGATGTCACATCAAAATTATGAGAACCAAAGTGAAATTTAGGGAAACTTTGTCTATATTTTGAAAATTTGGAATTTTAGTTTTGAGCGTAAATTGGGACTCGAATTTTGAAATAAACATCTATGGACTCGTGGGGTTATGGGTAGTCGGAATCTACCCTTGGACCCGGGTTTTAACCGGGCGTGCCCGGGGGTTGACTTTTTTTTACTTTTAAGGAATTGTGTAAAGACCATAACTTTGTTAATTGGAATTAATTTTTCTTGCATTATTTGATGTTATTAAGCCAATTTTGGTTTGATCTGAGCCGAGCTGAGGTGAAATATAAAGGGAAAGCAATTTTATAGTATTGATTGAGGGCTTTTGAGGTAAGTATCTTGCCTAACGTTATGTGGGGAACTAACCCGTAGGGATTGGTTTGTTTGCACTAATTAAACTATGTGAAAGATGTGTACGCGAGGTAGGGAGTGTGTACATAGCTTAGATGTGGAAATATGATCGATTTAGACTCTTAGATTCTTATGTACAATAAAAATGAAGTAATCTTATCATGTTATATCCTCCATTGCTAAATTTACCCTTTCATTTCTTATTTGAAGTTGATTGGTACATGTTCTACCCTTTATTGCCAAATATACTCTTATATGCCTTAGTTGTAGTTGTTGCCTCTTTTATTTCCATGTTATCTCTTCCATAGTAAATTATCCTTAATTGAAGTTATTGTCATCTCTTCTGTTGTTGACTTATCCTTATTTGATGTCATTGTTATATTTTACCTCTTCCATTGTTGACTTATCCTTATTTGAGGTCATTGCTGCATGTTATCTCTCTTATTGTTGAGTCATTCTTATTTGAAATCATTGTTACATGTTATCTTTCCTATGCTGAGTTACTCTTACTTGATATCTTTGTTACACACTATCTCTCTCATTGTTGAGTTATTCTTGTTTGAAACCATTATTACTTGTTATATCTTTCATTGTGAGCTTGTTCTTCCATTTATTGTGTTTTGTAATTCTTGTGTTGATTTACTTGTCGTATTCCCGTGTTATTATTGTTGTTGTTGTTATTGTACTCAGTATTGTTGAGCTGAGAGCTATGTGTGGTTGTGGTATTGGAATTGTTTTGAGGAAATGTTGTTGCATATGGGCACAAGTGGTGCGAGTTATTATATTGTGTTGTTATGTTTATTGCACAAGTGATATTATTGAGAGGATTGCCAGGGTGTTCGCACATGAGTTGTCCATTATATTGTTATTATTGATATTTCCACATGCGGCATGACAAGGATTGCTATATATGTGAGATTGTGCATGTGGCGAGACAAGGTGGGATGATTATATGCGCGTGTCGCAAAACAAGGTGGTCATTTACTTTATTGATTCGCACGTGGTGAAACAAGGAGGCTATATCGAGAATGATTTGTGATGGGCTGGGGGTATTGTTATTGATGATATTTGTGTAGTAGTGTGCCTACCTTGTGTGAGTTACGCATATTACGGTTTTGTTGTGTTGTTTCCTATGTGCCATTTGTTGTCTCTGATCTTACTTGATTGACTCGCGCTTTGCACAAGCATACACTATAACATGTCACTTATGTTAGTCTAGGAATATGAACCTTGATGTTTGATTATTATTTACATGTATTCTCTTATACCTACCTTCTGTGTGAGAGTTGTACTATTGGCACGTGAGTTGTTTGTGCGGATATGAGATATTGTCACTCTCTTGGCACATGAGTTATCTGTGCAGTTATGAGGTATTGTCATTGCTAGAACGTGAGTTGTTAGTATGGATATGAGATATTGTCACTCTCTTAGCACGTGAGTTTTCCGTGCAGATATAAGGTATTAATGGTATTGGCACGTGAGTTATCCGTGCAGCATTTGAGTTGTCCGTGCGGTTTTGATTTGTAATTTGTAATTTGGGCACAAGATGCCAAATGATTAGGGTTCATGACATGGGACCCCTGACGTGTGGTTATGAGGAGTGGTACCTCAGGAAAATTCTTTCATAAACCTTTTGTGAAAGAGGTGTTTTATTGGGATGTTACTTGTGTTCCCTTACTTGTTTTCACCGTACTTTATCTGTATTCTGCTTACTTTAATCATATTTACCTGTTGGATCCTTGTTGTTAATTGTTGTTTCTAATTCTTAATGCAATTATTGTAACATTATTCTTACCATGTTTAACTTATATTGTTCTTTGTTAGTTTTATATTCATACTTTCACAGGTATTTATGTCTAGTAGGTGTCTTGACTGTTCCTCATCACTATTCCACCGAGGTTAGTCCTTATACTTACAGGGTATCGCTATGGTGTACTCGTGCGACACTTTGTGCAGATATTTGTGCATATTTAGGTACTCCGGAGCGTGCTGGTCATTAGATAGCTGATCGAGTATTGCTGTGGAGACTTCAAGGTATACGTGTCATCGTGTTCGTAGGCCTTAGACTCACCTTCTGAACTTCTACTTTGCACCATTTATTTCTATTCCGGAACGGTTGTACTTAGATATTTTCTAGTAAACTCAGTAGAGCTTATGAAATGTACGACCGGTTTTGGGATATTGTATATGTACTTGGGAAAGTTGACTCTATATAGATAATTTTGGTTCATGTTTAATTGTTGATTGGTTAAAAATCTTTTAATAATTCATTAGGCATTAGGCTTACCTAGTCTTAGATACTAGGTTCCATCACGAATCCTATGGAGGGATTTTGGGTCATGATAATGGTCTGAAATGAAGGTTATGTTTATCTTGGGTTATAGAATCAAAGTTGTTTGGCTTATGTTAAGTGTTGGGGTTTTGATGATTAACAAAGTTTTTCCAGAGAATGTGCGTTAAGAACCAGGTCCTCAAGGTCTTTGTTGAAGGTTCTCACAGGGCAGTAACTTTTTGTCAACTTTATTTGAGTCTGAGTTTGCTGGAAGAATGTTGTTAATGTGATAAGGGTAGTTGTCCAAGAAGATATGCTTGCATAAGTGATAGACAAGAGTCACGAGATTTGTGGAGTTCTTGGAACTGTAGGAGTCCTATCGAATGAGAGGTTGACTATGCATAGGTCTCCTAGAGGATCTCGGAGCCTAGCAAAATTAAATACTTTCTGGATGGACTGAGGACGATAATCTTTTTGCACATCAACTGTGGAACTACGTTTTCAACACTAAAGTACATTACTAGTCTTAATGTTCTTCTTGGGTCAGTAAGTGAATGTGCTTTAGAAAATCGAGTTGTAATAATGTATCATACATAATCTGTGAGTTGAAGTAATTTGTTTGAGTTTCCAAGTGAAAGTAACTTGTAAGTCAAGTAGTTGAAGTAGGAGAACTTGTGAGTATTGAGATACAGGTCTTGTAACCGATACATTTGGCTCATGTGTTCCCAAAGACCCCTCTGAATTTGTGGCAGCAGAATTCAGAATGATGGAGAAGAATGCAAAGGCCAAGAAGATCCTCATATGTGGACTTGGTCCTGATGAGTACAACAAGATACCTGCATGATTTAATGCAAAGGAGATCTAGGATGCACTTCATACTGCTGATGAAAGAACAAATCAAGTGAAGAGATCGAGGATTGAACTACTTATGATGAATTATGAGCTCTTCTCCATGAAAGAGTGTGAACCCATCCAGGAGATGATGACCAGGTTTACCATAAAAAAGAAATAAAAATCACTTGGAAAGGTATTCACCTCTAAAGAGTTGGTCAGCAAGGTACTAAGGATCCTCCCATCCTCATGATAATCAAAAATTCACAGCCATCTAGGAAGCAAAGGAGTTAGATAAGATTTCACTAGATGAGCTAGCTGGAAGTTTAAAGACTCATGGATGAGAAAGCTGGAACTACACAAGGAGGAGCTGAAGAGGGATAATGCCTTGGTTCTTAAGGAATCTAAAGAAGATGAATATGTCAATGATGAACTCGAACTAGCAATGTTTGCTAAGTTCAAGATGTTCATGAAGAATATAAAAAATGCATCTAAGAGAGAAAACGGTGGCAAACCTAAGAAGATTAACAAAGCCTCATATGATGGGTGCTACAAGTGCAAAAAGCTAGATCACATGGTCAAAAACTGCCCAATGTGGGAAATTGTATGGAACAAAGAAAGAGTTAAAAAAGATAAAAGAGAAGGGCCTAAACAAAGGCAAACTCCTAGGCAAAGGATCCACTGAAGCCATGAAACAAGCTTTTCTAGCAACATATGAGGACATTGAAAGTGATAAAGAGGAAGAGAAGGAGGATGGATATAAGTCTCTATGCTGCGATATATGCACATTAGGCGATGGAGATTGATCTCCTGGTACAACTAGGAATGCACATTGGAAGACCTCCTCTATTTGATGAACATCACTGTGATGAATGAAAATTGTGTTTGGAAACGTTCCTTCAGGCCACTGACTTTGACCTATGGATAATTGTCAATCATGTACCAATTATCCCTACCAATATAGATAGTGATGGAAACAAAAATATCAAGAGAGAGGAGGATTATGATGTTGAGGATCAGATGATTCAGAAAAATGCTAAGGCAAAAGATCTGCTCTATAGGAGCTACCAAGGAATTTTCTCTACAAGGTGTCCTCTTGCATTTCTCCTCTTGATATGTGGATAACATTGGAAGCTGATTTTGAAAATGAAAACATTGAATTTGCTCTAATGGCAATTAAAGAAAGGCAAACAGAAGATGAAGTGATAGTGATGATGGCCACGAGCGACTTAGAGGTTGAGGATGAAACAAACCATGTGAGTATTTCCAACTCGAAAGAAAATATTTGTGTCATGTATAAAAAATAGCTAATGTCCATAATAGTGATCATTATGAGTGAAATGGATAGGTTGAGTGCTAGAAATGATCGGTTAATAAGCAATCTATGGTGTGTTAAACTTAACCAAAAAAATCGTGAATCTAACAAGGTTGATCTTGAAGGAGAGGTCAAAGACTTTAAGAACCAGGTTCTTGATCTCACTTCTAATAATGATCAGCTACATGATGTACATGACAAAGAAATAATAAGTGATCTGCAAGGTAAGCTTGAAAAGGAATTAAAAGGGCTTAATGATAGTCTTTGTGATGCTGAATGTAGGAATAAAGTATTGCAAGAAAATATTTAAAGGCAAGGCATGAACTATCTAGGCTAAGCAAGTAGCATATATCCTCAGATGCACTAAATTGGCTAAATGAAAGCTGCAACACTAGCAAATCAGGAATTGGCTATAGAAAACTTGTACTCATGTTTGATCCAAAGTATGTAGGAATTTATGATAATAAGATGTGCATTCACTTTGGAAAGGTAGGACACTTAAGAGATACTTGCCCTGCTTTAATTCATGCTCAGTTTAAGAACACCTTTGGGCATTTTAAACATGTGAAGTAGGAAGAAGAACCCACATTCAAGTCCTTTGTCCAAACTATGTGGATTATGGCTAATAAGAAAATAATTGTCAATACTCTTCCCTTCTGTACAAGAAGAGATTTGATTCATCCTTTTTCAAATAAAAAGGGACCAAGCTTTTCTGGGTTCCAAGACTAACTTGTGACTTTTGGTGTAGGCTAAAGTGAGAGGAAACAATCAAGACTAGTATCTAGACCGTGGATGCTCAAGACATATAAATGGTGAAAAGAAAAAGTTCCTCTTACTAACAGTTTTCCAAGGAGGCACGGTGTCATTTGGAAATGGGAAAAAGGCACAAATAACAGGTATTGGTAAGGTTGGTAAGTCACTCTCTCATGTTATAGAAGATGTGTACTATGTAGTTGTTCTTAAACATAATCTTCTCAGCATTTCTCAAATGTGTGATAAAGGTAATGAGATAAAGTTTAATTCCAAAATCTACACTGTCACTAAGCTGGATAATGATGAAACTATTTTGGAAGGTAAGAGACATAACAATGTCTACATGATATCTATTATGTCTCTTCCTTGGAGTGAGCATACATGTTTAAGTGTAGTGGAAGATGACCCACTGTTATGGCATAGAAAATTAGGACATGATAGTCTATCTCAACTCAACAAATTGGCAGCAAAGGCCCTGGTCAATGGACTACCAAAAGTTGAGTTCACATCTGAAAAAGTATGTGATGTTTGTGACAGAGGAAAACATGTAAATTCATCTTTTAAATCTAAGAAAGTTGTCAATACTTCCAAACCCCTAGAACCCCTCCACACGGACCTTTGTGGACCAATGAGAGTAATAGCAGGGGAGACAAGAAGTATGTATTTGTCATTGTTGATGACTTCTCTAGGTACTCATGAACCTTGTTTCTAGAATCTAAGGATGAAACTTTTGATGTTTTCGATGTGTTTGTCAGAATGTTTCAACAGAAACTGGGAAGTGTTGTTTCAAGTATAAGAACAAAACATGGGTCTGAGTTTGAAAAATCTAAATTCCTTGATTTCTGTAGCACCCATGGCATTGATCAAAATTTCTCTACACCAACAACACCACACAAAGTAGTGTTGTGGAAAGAAAGAATAGATCTCTATAAGATATAGGTAGGACCATGCTAATTACTAGTAGACTGCCTAAGAGCTTTTGGGTTGAAGCAGTCAATATTACCTGTTACTTGTTAAATAGATGCATGGTCAGACTCATCCTTGAGAAGACTTCCTATGAGTTACTTCAGGGAAGAAAACCCAACATCACTCACCTAAGAGATTTTGGGTGTAAATATTTTGTGCACAACAATGGAAAAGAAGCTCTAGGGAAGTTTGATGACAGAAGTGATAAGAGAGTTTTCCTGGGCTACTTACCACATTTTAAAGCTTAAAATGTATTTAATAAAAGAACTATGTGTATAGAAGAAAATATTCATGTTATTTTTGATGAATCTAACAACCTGGTTGAGAAAGGTCTACATGATAAAGACTATGACATAGGGTTCACTGATGAAGGAACTTCTAGAGAACCGGAACAACAATATAGAAGAGGATAAGGGAATCCCAAGGAAGTTGAGAGTGACCAAGAAGAAGAAGAAGAAGAAGAAGAAGAAGAAGAAGAAGAAGAAGAAGAAGAAGAAGAAGAAGAAGAAGAAGAAGAAGAAGAAGAAGAAGAAGAAGAAGAGCACTACACTGACTAATACTTAAGCAGATGAAGTTGTACCTACTGACATTGGTCCTTTAGGTCACTCCCTACCTGAACCATCTCTGGGTATTCAAGGTAGGCCATGGAAACATCAAAGCTCTTACCCCTTGAGAACATCATCTCTGATCCTAATGCCGGAGTGAAAACAAGGCCATCTCTGAGAAACCTATGTGCACTTGCAGCATTCCTCTTGTAGGTGGATCATAAAATCATAAAGGAAGCCCTAAAGGATCCAGGTTAGATTATTGCCATGCAAGAGGAGCTAAACCAGTTTGAGAGAAGCAAGGTCTGGCAGCTGGTGCAAAGACCTAAGAAATGAACTATCATAGGTACCAATGGGTGTTCCGAAACAAACTAGATGAGCAAGGGAATATGACAAGGAATAAGGACAGACTGGTGGTTTAAGGGCACAACCAAGAAGTAGGCATTGACTATGATGTGACATTTGCTCCTGTAGCTAGAATGGAAGCTATAAGAATGTTGATTGCATTTGTTGCACACATGGAATTCACTCAATATCAGATGGATATGAATAGTGCATTCTTGAATGGTTACGTGAAGTAGGAGGTGTTTGTTAAACAGACTCCTAGATTTGAGAGTGAAGAATTTTGTGACTATGTGTTCAAGTTAGACAAGGAATTGTATGGAATGAAACATTCTCCAAGAGCCTGGTATGAGAGGCTTTCAAATTTCCTCTTAACTAATACCTTTGTTAGAGGAAAGGTAGACAACACATTCTTCCTGAGGAACAAGTAAAAAATCTTCTGATTGTACATGTGTTTATGGATGATATCATCTTTGGCTACAAATGAAGAAATGTACAAGGAATTTGCTGAAATAATAGGGAATGAGTTTGAAATGAGCATGATAGGTGAAGTGAATTTCTTCTTGTGGATGTAGATCAAACAGACACCCACTGGAATAATGATCCGTTTGCAAAAATAAATAAAAGAACTGTTGAAAAAATTCAACATGGACTATTCTAAATCAATCGACACTCCTATTGTTATTGCAACAAAGCTCGATCTTGATTAAGAAGCAAAAAGTGTGGAACAAAAGTTATGTGGAGGAATGATTGGATCATTGTTATATCTTACAACAAGCAGACATGATACTGTGTTCAGTATGGGACTATGTGAAAGATTTTAGGCTAACCCCAAAGAGTCTCATCTAAAGGTTGTCAAAAAATACTCCGATATCTAAAAAGGACTCCTGAGTTGTGGCTATGGTATCTAAGAGGATATTTCTTTGATCTAGTTGGTTACGCTGATGCAAACTATGCAGAGTTCCATGTTGATAGGAAAAGTACTTCACTAACAACAGACTTTCTTGGTTCTGGCCTGGTATCTTGGGGAACAAAGAAGCATAACTCAGTGGCTCTATCTACGACTAAAACAGAATACGTGGGAACATCTAAAGCAACTGCTCAAGGACTATGGTATTATTGTTGATTGTGTTCCTATTTTGTGAGATAATACCAGTGCCATAAATATTGCTAAAAATCCTTGTCAGCATAAGAGAACCAAGCATATTGATATCAGACATCACTTCCTCAAAGATAATGATGAAAAAGGAAATATCTCAAGCAATTTATGTAAAACTGAAGATCAAATTGCTGACATTTTTACTAAAGTACTAAGTAGGGACCACTTTGAAATAAATACTCAGGAACTAGGGTTAACGAATACCTCCAACTAGGTTGAACCCAATGAGTAGACAGAAACATTACAAATTAGACATAGATAGTTGAGTATAAAATACTTTATTCAGTCCCGTGCTTGTCCTAAGCACACACACACTTGCCTAGAAAGCCTAGTTGATAACCATGCCTTATGATACTAACCTATTATTCTAAGGTTTTACTACAGAAATGACTAAGGATTTGGTTCTTTGACTCAGGTATGTGCCATCTTGTCTTAAATCAATGGGACTTAATAACTGAAATTACTGCTATACTCAGACTTTCTAATCCTGTTAGCATCATTCCTATTTGTTATCAAAGTCGTGGATCAAGGGGTAATCCTAGAACAATTAGAGTTTAATTACTTTTAAAAGTCTAGCAGTCAAAAGTAATCGTTATTAGAGTCCGTTAGAACTCATATTTAGTTACCTTCCTTTTTCTAGTCAATCAGGACTACCCTCTTTAAAAACCCTCTTGTGATACATCTATCAGACTCATTGTTCCTCTCAAACCCTAATCAAGAACCAAAGAAAATTCCCTTGTTCTCTCATCACCATGACAAAGTGAAGAAAAGCTTCTTCTAAGGCAAACTCGTCATCTAAGACTGAAGTAAAACCTAAAATTATGAAGCCTAAGCCTAAGAGAATGCAAAATCAACTAGTAAATGTGTGCCCAGACCTGTTGCATCTCCACCCATACCCTTTATTGTACTTACACCATCATCTTTTACTACTGTTGCACCTGCAATTTCCACGTCTACTCGACCTTCTTCCCCAAAACATGCCCACCTCTATCACTCCCAAATTACCTCTAAACCTACTATGATCTAGGATACTTTATGGAAATCAGTTAAGAATGACAAGCTGGTGATTCGTGTTGTTAATAGGGGAAACTGTAGTCCAGAAAGTTGAGGCTTAGGGGGATCTACATTTATCACGGCTGATCAGGTAAAATCACCTTCATCAAAGCTTGATGTTCTAGTTTCTGTTGTTGAGGTTGCCCCTTTGGAAACTTTCGCACCCATGAGTGACAAACCACATGTAGAGGATACTACTGTAGAAACTGAAGTTGTAACACAGGAGAAAATTATGACACCACTAATGATATACCTGTGGTTGGGGGGAGCGGAGAAAGAAACAGAGAATGTGGCTTTTCATGGTTCTTCTTACAATTGGATTGAGGATGAGTATGATAGGGAAGTTCATGGGAAAGGAGGAAAAGGAGCTAGTCATGAGGAGCCCAAGGTTTGGGAATGGCTCATAGTATTGATGGGAAAAAGAGTGAGAATGAGGGGGAATCTTGTAAGGAAAAAGAGAGTGAGGAAGAAGAACAACTAGGTGAACAAGTGGAACACTCTGCAGAAGAAGAAAAAGAAAGTAAGGGAGAAGGAAAGTCTGAGAGTGAGGGTAATAAAGATGAAAAAGAAAGTGACAGTGAGGGTACTGGACCTGAGAGTGAGGAGGAAAATACTAGTGGGGAATCTGAAGGCTCTATGGCTATTGGGAACACAACCATGGCCCCTTTAGAAGAAGTTCTCGGAGAGGGAAGGAGTGAAGAACATAGACCTTCGTTAACTCTTTTTATTGGAGATGAGGAGGTTGACAGTGATGAGGATGATTTGTCCTTGTCGGAGGTAGGCAAAAGGGGCAGGAAGATCCCTGTAAGATCTACAAAACCAGTTCTCAGGGAAAGGAAAGAAGTGGCTCCTCCTACTAGGATTCCTCTCAGCAGAAGAAAAAGAAAGGTTGTTGATGAACAAATAATCAAAGGATCCAGGGGTACCAAGAAAATAAGAAAGCAAATTCCTATTATTGAATGTAGTTGATCTAGATGAAGAAGATGAGTCTGATCTTTCTCGGCATGCCAAGAAACCATCAGTAAAAAGAACTGTTGTTAACCCATTAGGGCGACTGCCATATCTAAGAAGGCCAGCAAAGGAAAAAATAAAAGGGCTATACCTGATGTGCTAGGCTGACTGAATTTAATAATAGAAAAGTGTTGAACGGGAAGATACTCGTAATTTCATATGAGAAGGGTATGGCCCAGTTGGTTGACAAGCTTGATCTGCAGGCATGTACACATATGTTTGTTAAGCAACTTCCCCCTTTGTGTGTGCCTATTGTACTTGATTTTTATGCAAACTTCCAATTTGATGGCAAGGTGGTCAAGAGTTATTTAGGAGAATTTAATATTGAGTTTGATGTTGAAGAGCTTGGGTTGTCACTAAACATTCCTTCTCTAGGATTTGACAACTATCTGAACAAGAAGTGGCTGATTATGGACACTGATGTGGGCACAGTCATTGTAGTCACCGGGAAGTTTTCTCAAAAGTTTGAACTGGATTCTCTCCAGAAAGTGTACAAGACTAACATGACTCCTTTTCACAAATTGTTGCTTCCTTTTGTGAACTCCTGTATTCTGTAGAGATCTAAGAGGAGGCATGAGGCCACCATGCTTGACATGGCTGTGATGGAACTGCTGGATATAGGTAGAGCCATAAATTCCTGACCTGATGATTCAGCAGATGGCAAGGGCTATAGACACCTCTAAGCTTAAGCATTCTATGCCTTATGGATTCATGCTAACTGAGTTATTTGACAAGCTCAACAATACCTTGCCTAAGTTGAAGTTTGAAATCACAATGATGTTATGGATGTTGTTTCACTCAAGCAGTGTGGTTATGAGGAGATCAAGGCTAAAGAGACAACATGTTCTGCTATTTTATTTGGTAGAAGCAGGGCAGCTGATCTCTCTAAAAGGTTGGAATTGGCTCTTGAGGAGAATGCTAAGCTTAGAGAAGACAATAATGAGCTGAGGAAGCAAACTAGGCAACTTAGGGAGGAGCTTAGAAAAGACAAATAGGCCTATGCCCAACAGATTACCACCTTTGTTAAAGCCTTGACCCCATCCTCTTCTCACCCATGATCATGGTCCTTTACTCCTTGTCTCCAGTCTGTTGTTAACCCAGTGGTGCATTACTTTTTTTATTCTAGTTCTGAGTAGGTTGCAGGATGTTCAGTTTATTTTTTTATAATCTTTTAGTTCAAGGCCCTAGGCTCAAATTGGCACTATGATGAGCTTAGATTTACTTATTATTTATGCCCACTTTGCGTCTTTGTTTGGTATCCGATAGAGATTTGGTCAGATTTTCTTTGAGTGTAGATTATACAGAGAGGATCAATGGATGAATAGTGCACTTAGTGGGAGGATAGTGAGTTGAGCAGGAGGAAAAACCAGGTGCGCAACTGCGCACGAGCAACCCCCACCGCACACTTGAGCGCATAAGTGACATAGAATTGTGCCAGAGGTGCACGGCCCCGCAAGTCCACCTTCAAGAATTCGACGCAGGCCATTTTTTGTAAATTTTGAGGCGGCCCTTTTTGACATATATGAAGCCTAGATCTTCTCAAAACAAGGCATCTCATATTTTGGAGCAACGTTTGGAGAGAAGGCAGGAAAACAACTGAGACTCTAAATACTTCATCCCATTCATTCAATACGAAAGTTTGTTTGATATGTGAAATTGTAATGTCTTCTTGTTCTCTAATACTCTTGTGATGAACAACTTCTCCACTATGGAGTAATCTTTCTTAGGTTTATTGACGGATATTGTGATTTGACTATTGTTTTGGGGTTTACTTTCTGTTTGTTGCCTGAACTCGTTGAATAAGTTATTAATTGAATGGAAAGGCCAATTGTGGTTTTACTTTAATTGAAAGACAAGTGTTGCTTCAATTCGAATTGTGTTATCTTGTTTGGGTTGATTTTACACCTCTCATAGGTATTTGAAAGAGCTTCGAGAGTTATCAGTTGACCCAATTTGGAGGAATAGTCGAGAAAAGTTCTTCGTAAGATCATTCATTCAATGTATTCTTGCATATGTTCATGGAACATGTCATAAAGTTGGTTAATAGACTCTTGTCCATTAGGAAGAAGAATTTAAATCCTTATGATAGCCTTATCATCTGTTGAAATTGAAAGTGTTAATAAAAATTGGTGTGACAAGTGCCAACAGACAGGTAACATTAGTAAAAAGAACGAGATGCCCCTGAATTCCATTTTGGTATGCGAAATCTTCGATGTCTAGTGTATCAACATCATGGGCCCCTTCCCATTGTCCCATTCCTATGAGTACATCCTAGTTGCCGTTGACTACGTCTCCAAGTGGGTCAAGGAAATCCCTACTTGGAACAACGATGCTCGGGTAGTATGTGAATTTCTTTGAAAGAATATTTTCACCCGCTTTGGAACTCCCGGAGTCATCACCAGTGACGATGTGTCACATTTTGTAAATAAACAGTTTGCCAATCTATTGTCTAAATATAGGGGTAACTCATAAACAGGAACCCCATATCATGCTCAAACTAGTGGGAAGGTAGAAGTAGCTAACCATGAACTAAAAATAATTCTAGAAAAAAATGGTTAGTGCTTCCAGAAAGGATTGGTCAGTCAAGTTGGATGAAGCTCTATGGGCGTATAGAACAGTGTCAAAACAACCATAGGGACTTCACCCTTCAAGTTGATATATGGAAAATAATGTCACTTACCTGTGGAGATAGAGAATAAGGCTTATTGAGCAATTAAATTGTTTATTCTTGATCTTAGTCTTGCAGATGAACACAGAAAGTCACGGGTGAATGAGCTGGAGGAATTCAGATTGGACGACTGATTAAACTGAAGGATTTTCATGAAGGGGAAAAGGTATTATTGTACAACAATAGACTCAGATTGTTCCCCAAAAAAATTAAGTCTAGTTGGACGAGACCGTATGTTCTGAAACATGTATCACCATATGGGGCGATTGAGATCCAGAACATGGACGGAACAGGGAGTTTCAAAGTGAATGGGCATAGGCTAAACCCGTATTCTGGTGGAGGATTTTCTCAGCAATCCTCGAGCATCATAATCAGTTGAGGATGCCCGGTTGAGTCAAGGTGACGACTATAACTCAAAACTACCTCTAACTCTTCCACTAGCTTAAATTTTCCCTCTTGTTTCTTTCTTCTTGTAGTGTATATTCGGTAAAGGTTAGTGTATATCATGACTTGTGGGTGCAGGAAGGTATATGTTGCGGAAGGTTGAAATTGAAGCTTTTAAAAGACTCCTTGTGAGTGCACACATGTGCGTCCGCGCACCTGGAAGGGTACGCTGCGCATGTGATCACGCAAATTACGTCGTCAGACTATGCTGGAACATGCACGGCCGCGCACCTGAAGAGTGGACCGCGCACACGACCGTGTATGCGTACCAGTGTACTACAATATGTGTGTGGTCGCACACAGGATGACCTGACCGCGCACAGGTAAGTTCCCTACCCCTTTAATTTCCGCCCCAACCCTCAACCCCTTTCTAATATTTCCCCCTTTGCTCTTATCTTTCATTAACACAACCGCTAATCCGCCCTAACCATTCATGATTACTCTCTTGAACCAATCACACACCACCCCTCTCTCAAGTTTGCTTCTTCCAATTGCTCCTTCAGGTATGTAACTTTATTTTTTCCATGATTTTCTTCTTCTTCTTTCTTTTGTAGTTCTTTCTTTTTCTTTCTCGTTCTTTTTATTTTTCTTGTGGGGTGAAGATTGAGTTTCCCCATGTGTACTAAGAACATGGTTTCTAGGTAGTGAAATTGGTATGTATGTAGTCCACCTAGGGCTAAATTTTTCTTTGTGGAGGAATAGGAACAACTTTGCATGTTAAGTGTTTGTGCAAATCCACAATGAGGTTGAGAATGTGATTTTTTGACCCAGCATGAGGGTGAAGTCCAAGTAGCCTTTCTTGGTCTGCCGAGTGATTTTTTTCTGATATTTGGCTCCTGACGGGTTGTTTCAGGTGCAATGGCTCCCTCCAAGTAAAGAAAAAAATCAGGTGCCTCCACCGGTAGTCAAGTAGGCAAGTCCAAGGAGCGAGCTTATGCATCTGCTCATCCATATGATCAGAATAAGTTTTTCTCATGGGAAGCCCAACAATGATTTAATAGTAAAGAAGGCAAAAAGCCCGTACCGAAAAGGGGAATCGATATTGGGTCTCTCCAAAATATCTGTCACTAAGTGTATGAGGAATTGGTCACGCGAGGAATGGGGGTGTTCTTCGAAGAACATGACGAGGTAAATTTAATGGTTGTTCGGGAGTTCTATGCGAATTGCCCGGAACATGAAGACTACGTGTACATAGTCGTGAAGAAGAAAGTGGAATTCTCCAAGGAGACCATCCAAAGGGCCTGTCACTTGCAGGAGTACGTGGAAGACCCTGATGTAGACGACTACTATATGGCATACAACAGGGAACCATATCCATTGATCACGTTCTTTGCGACCATTTGTATGCCCGGGAAGGATTTTGTGTTGTCGACCCAAGGCCACAAATTTCACTCTGCTTCACTCACTATTGAGGGGAAGTGCTAGCTTTACATAATTAATAACCACATAATGCCTTCTAGCAACACAATTGAAGTAAATGGTCCCTGAGCTGCTCGGATTTGTTGCTTTGTCACTGGACACGACTTTGATGTGGCTAAGGTCATTCAAGATGAGTGGAAAACCTGTTGTATGGTGTAGAGGTATGGGTTCTTTTCATCGTCACTACTCACTCAATTATGTTGTGAGGCATGGGTACTAGAAAACAAGCCTACGGATCGGAAGATCAAGAAAGAAAAGAAATTTCAGGTGATATAGTTTGTAATCGGGAAGGAACCTGTTGTGGTTGCTGAGGCATATAGTGAGGAGTCTGATGCGCCCGACGAGGTAAGGGTAGTGCATGCTGAGGATGTTTCTGATTATCCCCCGCATGAACAGGGTGTTGGAGAACCTTTAGACGGCGGATGGGAAACGAGAATGGTTTCCTTAGAACAGGAGATGTAGGGGATGCATACTTCAGTCACTGATTTGAGATCTCGGGTGGACTCCCTTTCTAAATAGAATGCCAAGTCTGAGAAGAAGATCATGGCATGGTTGTGTGCGCTTGGTCGGGCTAGTCATACGACACCGTCTCCGGCATGAAGTGCCTCAATCAGGGGAGTTTTCTTCACTTTTGAATTTTAATTTTGTGACATAAGGACATGCCACTTGTTAAGTGTGGGAATGGGGTGGTGTAAATAGTTTGTTTAATTTGTTCCCGTTGAAAAATATATATTTTCTTAAATTTTATTTTAAGGATAACTTCTTCACTTGTACTTCCATGTGTTTCTTTTTTGGTTCTTTACCATGGTCGTAACATTTTGAACCAGACGCCATTTAGGGTAGAATTTTTGTTATGTCCTTGTGTTAATTTTTGAAAAGTTTCTTGTGGTTGGCAAAGTTGACTGTGCCTGACTGGTGGGATGCATGATCCCGCCCTTGTAAGTCAGAGAGACAATTGGTGACTACGATCTGAATTGTGATCCAATATGAAACACTATGTGGGGTGAGGCAATTGTTTTCTTAGTGATCATGTCTGAAAAGGTCTAGAACTTATCTTAGTTGTGACTCAAGGCGAAATCTTAGGTAATTGATGCGAGACTAAATTGCATAGTTTAACATGTGATATACCTTACATTTTATGCGC
>ML426920.1:5898-19120 GCA_005239525.1 Nicotiana knightiana | reverse complement strand
GAATTCCAGTTTAATTTCCATAAAATGCCAAAAATGTAACTTGATCATTTCGAAGCGTTGATTATGGTTCCTTGGGTCGTATTTGATGTCCCGAAAGAATATCGTGCTATCCGGTACCGGCTCTATACCAAGGCGTCCGACCTAGACCATGGCAGGTGATAATAGAGGCACGACTCGCGGAATTCCAATTTAATTGCAATAAAATGCCAGAAAATTTAACTTAATCATTTCACAGCGTATATTATGGTTCCTTGGGTCATATTTTCTGTCCTGGACAAAAAACATACGATCCTATACCAGCTCCGTACCAAGGCATCCGGCCTAGACCATGACAGGCGATAATATAGGCACGACTGGCAGAATTCCAGTTTAATTTCCATAAAATGCCAATAAATGTAACTTGATCATTTCGAAGCGTTGGTTATGGTTACTTGGGTAGTATTTTCTGTCCCTGACAAATATCTTGCAATCTGGTACCGGCTCCGTACCAAAGCGTCTGGCCTGGACCATGGTAGACGCTAATACATGCACGACTGGCGGACTTCCAGTTTAATTGCCATAAAATTCGAAAAAATGTAACTTGATCATTTCGAAGCGTTGGTTATGGTTCCTTGGGTCGTATTTGATATCTCGGACAAATATCATGCGATCTAGTACCGGCTCCGTACCAAGGCGTCCGGCCTGGACCATGGCAGGCGATAATGTAGGCACGACTGGCGGAATACCAATATAATTACCCAAAATGCCAAAAAACGTAACTTGATCATTTCAAAGCGTTGGTTGTGGTTCCTTGGGTCGTATTTGATGTCCCGGACAAATATCATGCGATCCGGTACTGGCTCCGTACCAAGGCGTCCGGTCAGGACCATGACAGGCGATAATACAGACACGACTGGCGGAATTCTAGTTTAATTTCCATAAAATACCAAACAATGTAAATTGATTATTTCGAAGCGTTGTTTATGGTTCCTTGGGTCGTATTTGATGTCCCGGAAAAATATCATGCGTACCGGTACCGGCTTTATACCAAGACGTCCGGCCTAGACCATGGATGGTGATAATACAGGCACGACTGGCGGAATACCAGTTTAATTGTCATAAAATGCCCAAAAATTTAACTTGATCATTTTGAAGTGTTGGTTATGGTTCCTTAGGTAGTATTTTCTGTCCCGGAGAAATATCATGCGATCCGGTACCGGCTCCATACCAATGCGTCCGGTCTGGACCATGGCAGGTGATAATATAGGCACGGCTGGCGGAATTCCAGTTTAATTTCAATAAAATTCAAAAAAATGTAACTTGATCATTTCGAAGCATTGGTTATGGTTCCTTGGGTCATATTCGATGTCCCGAACAAATATCATGCGGTCTGGTACCGGCTCCGTACCAAGGCGTCCAGCCTGGACCATGGCAGGCGATAATACATGCACGACTGACGGAATTCCAGTTTAATTGCCATAAAATGCCAAAAAATGTAACTTTATCATTTCGAAGCATTGGTTATGGTTCCTAAGGTCGTATTTGCTGTCCCGGACAACTATAATGCGATCTGGTACCGGTTCCGTGCCAAGGTGTCCGGCGTGGACCATGGCAGGCGATAATACAGGCATGACTGGCGGACTTCCAATTTAATTTCCATAAAATGGCGAAAAATGTAAATTGATTATTTGGAAGCATTTGTTATGGTTCCTTGGGTCGTATTTGATGTCCCGGAAAAATATCATGCGATCCGGTACCGGCTCCATAACAAGGCGTCTGGCCTGGACCATGGATGGCGATAATACAGGCACGACTAGCGGAATACAAGTTTAATTGTCATAAAATGCCAAACAATGTAACTTGATCATTTCAAAGTGTTGGTTATGGTTCCTTGGGTCGTATTTGTTGTCCCGGACAAATATCATGCGATCCTGTGCCGGCTCCGTACCAAGGCGTCCGGTCTGGACCATGGCAGACGATAATATAGGCATGACTGGCGGAATTCCAGTTTAATTGCCATAAAATTCAAAAAAATATAACTTGATCATTTCGAAGCGTTGGTTATGGTTCGTTGGGTCATATTTTATGTCCCGGACAAATATCATGCGATCCGGTACCGGCTCCGTACAAAGGCGTCCAACCTGGACCATGGCAGGCGATAATGCATGCACGACTGGCGGAATTCTAGTTTAATTGCCATAAAATATAACTTGATTATTTTGAAGCGTTGGTTATGGTTCCTAAGGTCGTATTTAATGTCCCAGACAAATATCTTGCGATCCGGTACCGGTTCCGTACCAATGCGTCTAAGCCTGGACCATGGCAGGCGATAATACAAGTACGGTTGGCGGAATTCCAGCTTAATTGCCATAAAATGCCAAAAAATGTAACTTGATCACTTCGAAGTGTTGGTTATGGTTCCTAAGGTCGTATTTGATCTCCCAGACAATTATCATGCGATCCGGTACTGGCGATAATACAGGCACGATTGGCAGAATTCCGGTTTAATTGTTATAAAATGCCAAAAAAAGTAATTTGATCATTTCGAAGAGTTGGTTATGGCTCCTTGGGTCGTATTTTCCGTCCCGAAAAAATATCATGCGATCCGGTACCGGCTCCGTACAAAGGCGTCTAGCCTGGACCATGGCAGACGATAATACCGACACGACTGACAGAATTGCAGTTTAATTTCCATAAAAGGCCAAGAAATGTAACATGATCATTTTGAAGCATTGGTTATTATTCCTTGGGTCGTATTTGATGTCCCGGAGAAATATCATACGATCCGGTACCGGCTCCGTACCTAGGCGTCCGGTCTGGACCATGGCAGGCGATAATACATGCACGACTGGCGGAATTCCAGTTTAATTGCCATAAATTGCCAAAAAAAGTAACTTGATAATTTCAAAGCGTGTGTTATGGTTCCTTGGGTCGGATTTTATGGCCCAGACAAATATCATGCTATCCAATACCGGCTCCATTTCAAGGAGTCCTGCCTGGACCATGGCAGGGGATAATACAGGCACGACTGACAAAAGTCCAGTTTAATTGCTGTAAAATACCAAAAAATGTAAGTTGATCATTTTAAAGTGTTGGTTGTGGTTCCTTGTGTCGTATTTAATGTCCCGGACAAATATCATGCGATCCGGTACTGGCTCCGTACCAAGGCATCCTGCCTGGACCATGGCAGGCGATAATACAAGCATGACTGGCGGAATTCCAGTTTAATTGACATAAAATGCCAAAAACATAAATTGATCATTTCCAAGCATTGGTTATGGTTCTTTGGGTCGTATTTCCTTTCCCGGACAAAAAACATACAGTCCTGTACCGGCTCCGTACCAACGCATCCAGCTTGGACCATGACAGGCGATAATACAGGCACGACTGGCGGAATTCCTGTTTAATTGCCATAAAATGCCAAAAAATGTAACTTGATCATTTCGAAGAATGTATTATGGTTCCTTGGTTCGTATTTGATGTCCCAGACAAATATCATGCTATCTGGTACCGGCTCCGTAACAAGGCATCCGGCCTGGACAATGGTAGGGGATAATACAGGCACGACTGGCGGAATTCCATATTAATTGCCATAAAATTCCAAAAAATGTAACTTGATCATTTCAAAGCGTTGGTTGTGGTTCCTTGGGTCATATTTGATGTCCCGGACAAATATCATGTGATCCGGTACTGGCTCCGTACCAACGCGTCCAGCCTGGACCATGGATGGCAATAATACAGGCACGACTGGCGGAATACCAGTTTAATTGTCATAAAATGCCAAAAAATGTAACTTGATCATTTTGAAGTGTTGGTTATGGTTCTTTGGGTCGTAGTTTTGCTGTCTTGGACAAATATCATGCGATCCGGTACCGGCTCCGTACCAATGCGTCCGGTCTGGACCATGGCAGACGATAATATAGGCACGACTGTCGGAATTCCAGTTTAATTGCCATCCAATGCCAAAAAATGTAACTTGATCATTTCGAAGAGTTGGTTATGGTTCCTAAGGACTTATTTAATGTCCCAGAAAAATATCATGCGATCCCGTACCGGTTCCGTACCAATGCGTCCGGCCTGGACCATGCCAGGCGATAATACAGTCACGATTGGCGGAATTCCAGTTTAATTGCCATCCAATGCCAAAAAATGTAACTTGATCATTTCGAAGCATTGGTTATGGTTCCTAAGGTCGTATTTGATGTCCCAAACAAATATCATGCGATCCGGTACTGGCTCCGTACCAAGGCGTCCGGCCTGGACCATGGCAGTCGATAATACAGGCACGACTGGCGGAATACCAATTTAATTGCCCAAAAATGACAAAAAATGTAACTTGATCATTTCGAAGCCTTGGTTATGGTTCCTTAGTTCGTATTTGCTATTCCAGACAAATATCATGTGATCTGGTACTGGTTCCATGGCAAGGCGTCCGGCCTGGACTATGGCAGGCGATAATATAGGCATGACTAGCGGAATTCCAGTTTAATTTCCATAAAATGGCAAAAATGTAACTTGATCATTACGAAGTGTTGGTTATGGTTCCTTGGGTCGTATTTTCTGTCCCTCGACAAATATCATGCGATCCGGTATCGGCTCCATAACAAGGCGTCCGGTCAGGACCATGGCGTGCGATAATAAAGGCATGACTAGCGGAATTCTAGTTTAATTGCCATAAAATGCCAAAAAATGTAACTTGATCATTTCGAAGCGTGTGTTATGGTTCCTTGGGTCGTATTTGATGTACCAGACAAATATCATGCGATCCGATAATGGCTCCGTACCAAGGCGTCTGGCCTGGACCATGGCAGGCGATAATACTGGCACGACTCAAGGAATTCCAATTTAATTGCCATAAAATGCCAAAAAATGTAACTTGATCATTTCGATGCGTTAGTTATGGTTCCTTGGGTCGTATTCTCTGTCCCGGAAAAACATTGCGACTTGCTACGGGCTTCGTACCAAGGCGTCCGGCCTGGACCATGGCATGCGATAATACAGGCACGACTGGCTGAATTCCACTTTAATTGCCATAAAATGACAAAAAATGTAACTTGATCATTTCGAAGCGTTGGTTATGGTTATTTGGGTCATATTTGATGTCCCGGACAAATATCATGTGATCCGGTACTGGCTCCGTACCAAGGCGACCGGCCTGGACCATGGCGGGCTATATTACATGCACGACTGGCGGAATTCCAGTTTAATTGCCATAAAATGCAAAAAAATGTAACTTGATCATTTTGAAGCATTGGTTATGGTTCCTTAGGTCGTATTTGATGTCTCGGACAAATATCATGAAATCTAGTGCCGACTCCATACCAAGGCGTCCGGGNCAAAAATGCCAAAAAATGTAACTTGATCATTTCCAAGCCTTGGTTATGGTTCCTTGGGGTCGTATTTGCTGTCCCGGACAAATATCATGCGATCTGGTACCAGTACCATGCCAGGGTGTCCGGCCTGGACCATGGCAGGCGAAATATAGGAACGACTGGCGGAATTCCAGTTTAATTTCCATAAAATGACAAAATTGTAACTTGATCATTTCAAAGTGTTGGTTATGGTTCCTTGGGTTGTATTTGATGTCCCGAACAAATATCATGCGATCTGGTACTGGCTCCGTACCAAGGCATCCAGTCAGGACCATGGCAAGCGATAATACAGGCACGACTGGCGGAGTTCCAGTTTAATTGCCATAAAATGACAAAATATGTAACTTGATCATTTCAAAGCATTGGTTATGGTTCCTTGGGTCTTATTTCATTTCCCGGACAATTATCATGCGATCCGCTACCGGANTACCAAGGCGTCCGGCCTGGACCATGGATGGCGATAATACAGGCACGACTGGCGGAATACCAGTTTAATTGTCATAAAATGCGGAAAAAATTTAAATTAATCATTTTGAAGTGTTGGTTGTGGTTCCTTGGGTCGTATTTGCTATCCCGCACAAATATTATGCGATCCAGTACCGACTCCGTACCAAGGCGTATGGTCTGGACCATGGCAAGCGATAATACAGGCACGACTGGCGGAATTCCAGTTTAATTGCCGTAAAATTCAAAAAAATGTAACTTGTCATCTCGAAGCATTGGTTATGGTTCCTTGGGTCGTATTTGATGTCCCGGACAAATATCATGCGATCCGGTACCGGCTCCGTACCAAGGCGTCCAGCCTGGACCATGGCAGGGAATAATACATGCACGATTGGCGGAATTCCAGTTTAATTGCCATAAAATGCCATAAAATGTGACTTGATCATTTCGAAGAGTTGGTTATGGTTCCTAAGGTCAAATTTGATGTCCCGGACAAATATCATGCTATCCGGTACCAGCTCCGTACCTAGGCATCCAGCCTGGACCATGGCAGGCGATAATACATGCACGATTGGCAGAATTCCAGTTTAATTGCCCAAAAATTCCAAAAAGTGTAACTTGATCATTTCGATGCGTTGGTTATGGTTCCTAAGGTCAAATTTGATGTCCCGGACAAATATCTTGCTATCCGGTACCAGCTCCGTACCTAGGCATCCAGCCTGGACCATGGCAGGCGATAATACATGCACGATTGGCAGAATTCCAGTTTAATTGCCCAAAAATTCCAAAAAGTGTAACTTGATCATTTCGATGCGTTGGTTATGGTTCCTAAGGTCGTATTTGATATCCCGGACAAATATCATGCGATCCGGTACCGGCTCCATACCAAGGCGTCCGGCCTGGACCATGGATGGCGATAATACAGGCACGACTGGCAGAATTCTAGTTTAATTGCCATAAAAAGCCAAAAAAGTTAACTTGATCATTTAGAAGCATGTGTTATGGTTCCTTGGGTCGGATTTGATGTCCCAGAAAAATATCATGCTATCCGATACCGGCTCCGTACCAAGGCGTCCGGCCTGGACCATGGCAGGGGATATTACAGGCACGAGTGACAAAAGTCCAGTTTAATTGCTGTAAAATACCAAAAAATGTAACTTGATCATTTTAAAGCGTCGGCTGTGGTTCCTTGTGTCGTATTTGATGTCCCGGACAAATATCATGCGATCCGGTACTGGCTCCGTACCAAGGCGTCCTGCCTGGACCATGGCAGGCGATAATACAAGCATGACTGGCGGAATTCCAGTTTAATTGACCTAAAATGCCAAAAACGTAAATTGATCATTTCCAAGCATTGGTTATGGTTCTTTGGGTCGTATTTCCTTTCCCGGACAAAAAACATACAATCCTGTACCGGCTCCGTACCAACGCATCCATCCTGGACCATGACAGGCGATAATACAGGAACGACTGGCGAAATTCAAGTTTAATTGCCATAAAATGCCAAAAAATGTAACTTGATCATTTCAAAGCGTTGGTTGTGGTTCCTTGGGTCATATTTGATGTCCCGGAAAAATATCATGTGATCCGGTACTGGCTCCGTAACAAGGCGTCCGGCCTGGACCATGGATGGCAATAATACAGGCACGATTGGCGGAATACCAGTTTAATTGTCATAAAATGCCAAAAAAATGTAACTTGATCATTTTGAAGTGTTGGTTATGGTTCCTTGGGTCGTAGTTTTGCTGTCTTGGACAAATATCATGTGATCCGATACCGGCTCCGTACCAAGGCGTCCGGTCTGGACCATGGCATACGATAATATAGGCACGACTGTCGAAATTCCAGTTTAATTGCCATAAAATTCAAAAAAATGTAACTTGATCATTTCGAAGCATTGGTTATGGTTCCTTGGGTCATATTTGATGTCCCAGACAATAACATGCGATCCGATACCGGCTCCGTACCAAGGCAGGCGATAATACATGCACGACTGGCGGAATTACAGTTTAATTGTCATAAAATGCAAGAAAATGTAACTTGATCATTTCGAAGCATTGGTTATGGTTCCTTGGGTCATATTTGATGTCCCAGACAATAACATGCGATCCGATACCGGCTCCGTACCAAGGCAGGCGATAATACATGCACGACTGGCGGAATTACAGTTTAATTGTCATAAAATGCAAGAAAATGTAACTTGATCATTTCGAAGCATTGGTTATGGTTCCTTGGGTCATATTTGATGTCCCAGACAATAACATGCGATCCGATACCGGCTCCGTACCAAGGCAGGCGATAATACATGCACGACTGGCGGAATTACAGTTTAATTGTCATAAAATGCAAGAAAATGTAACTTGATCATTTCGAAGCCTTGGTTATGGTTCCTTGGTTCGTATTTGCTATTCCGGACAAATATCATGTGATCTGGTACCGGTTCCGTGCCAAGGCGTCCGGCGTGGACCATGGCAGGCGATAATATAGGGATGACTGGCGGAATTCCAGTTTAATTTCCATAAAATGCCAAAAATGTAACTTGATCATTACCAAGTGTTGGTTATGGTTCGTTGGGTCGTACTTTCTGTCCCCCGACAAATATCATGCGATCCGGTATCGGCTCCATAACAAGGCGTCCGGTCAGGACCATGGCATGCGATAATAAAGGCACGACTAGCGGAATTCCAGCTTAATTGCCATAAAATGCCAAAAAATGTAACTTGATCATTTCGAAGCGTGTGTTATGGTTCCTTGGGTCGTATTTGATGTACCGGAAAAATATCATGCGATCCGATAATGGCTCCGTACCAAGGCGTCTAGCCTGGACCATGGCAGGAGATAATACTGGCACGACTCAAGGAATTCCAATTTAATTGCCATAAAATGCCAAAAAATGTAACTTGATCATTTCGAAGGGTTAGTTATGGTTCCTTGGGTCGTATTCTCTGTCCCGGATAAACATCATGCGACCCGCTACGGGCTTCGTACCAAGGCGTCCGGCCTGGACCATGGCAGGCGATAATACAGGCACGACTGGCTGAATTCCTGTTTAATTTCTATAAAATGAAAAAAAATTTAACTTGATCATTTCGAAGCGTTGGTTATGGTTATTTGGGTCATATTTGATGTCCCGGACAAATATCATGTGATCCGGTACCGGCTCCGTACCAAGGCGACCGGCCTGGACCATGGCAGGCTATATTACATGCACGACTGGCGGAATTCCAATTTAATTGCCATAAAATTCAAAAAAATGTAACTTGATCATTTCGAAGCATTGGTTATGGTTCCTTGGGTTGTATTTGATGTCTCGGACAAATATCATGAGATCTAGTACCGGCTCCGTACCAAGGCATCCGGGCTGGACCATGGCAGGAGATAATGTAGGCACGACTGGCGGAATACCAATTTAATTGCCAAAAAATGCCAAAAAATGTAACTTGATCATTTCCAAGCCTTGGTTATGGTTCCTTGGGGTCGTATTTGCTGTCCCGGACAAATATCATGCGATCTGGTACCAGTACCATGCCAAGGTGTCCGGCCTGGACCATGGCAGGCGAAATACAGGAACGACTGGCGGAATTCCAGTTTAATTTCCATAAAATGACAAAAATGTAACTTGATCATTTCAAAGTGTTGGTTATGGTTCCTTGGGTTGTATTTAATGTCCCGGACAAATATCATACGCTCCGGTACTGGCTCCGTACCAAGGCGTCCGGTCAGGACCATGGCAAGCGATAATACAGGCNAAGCGTGTGTTATGGTTCCTTGGGTCATTTTGATGTCCCGGACAAATATCATGCTATCTGGTATCGGCTCCATACCAAGGCGTCCGACCTGGACCATGGCAGGGGATAATACAGGCACGACTGGCGGAATTCCAGTTTAATTGCCATAAAGTGACAAAATATGTAACTTGATCATTTCAAAGAATTGGTTATGGTTCCTTGGGTCGTATTTGATGTCCCGGACAATTATCATGCGATCCAGTACCGGATTTGTACCATGGCGTCCGGGTGGACCATGGCGGGCGATATTACATGCACAACTGGCGTAATTCCAGTTTAATTTCCATAAAATGCCAAAAATATAACTTGATCATTTCGAAGCATTGATTATGGTTCCTTGGGTCGTATTTGATGTCCCGGAAGAATATCATGCTATCCGGTACCGTCTCTATACCAAGGCGTCCGACCTAGACCATGACAGGTGATAATAGAGGCACGACTCGCGGAATTCCAATTTAATTGCCATAAAATGCTAAAAAATGTAACTTAATCATTTCGAAGCGTATGTTATGGTTCCTTGGGTCATATTTTGTTGTCCCGGACAAAAAACATACGTTCCTGTACCAGCTCCGTACCAAGGCATCCAGCCTGGACCATGACAGGCGATAATATAGGCACGACTGACGAAAATCCAGTTTAATTGCCATAAAATGCCAAAAAATGTAACTTGATCATTTCGAAGCCTTGGTTATGGTTCATTGGGTTGTATTTTCTGTCCCTGACAAATATCTTGCAATCCGATACAGGCTCCGTACCAAGGCGTCCGGCCTGGACCATGGTAGGCGCTAATAACGGCACGACTGGCAGAATTCTAGTTTAATTGCCATAAAAATCCAAAGAAGTTAACTTGATCATTTCAAAGCGTGTGTTATGGTTCCTTGGGTCATTTTGATGTCCCGGACAAATATCATGCTTTCCGGTATCGGCTCCATACCAAGGCGTCCGACCTGGACCATGGCAGGGGATAATACAGGCACGACTGATGGAATTCCAGTTTAATTGCCATAAAATGCCAAAAAATTGAAACTTGATCATTTCAAAGTGTTGGTTGTGGTTCCTTGGGTCGCATTTGATGTCCCGGACAAATATCATGCGATCCGGTACATGCTCCATACCAAGGCGTCCGGTCAGGACCATGGCAGGCGATAATACAGGCACGACTGGCGGAACTCCAGTTTAATTGCCATAAAATGCCAAAAAATATAAATTGATTATTTCGAAGTGTTGGTTATGGTTCCTTGGGTCGGATTTGATATTCCGGACAAATATCATGCGATCTGGTACCGACTCCATACCAAGACGTCCGGCCTGGACCATGGATGGCGATATTACAGGCACGACTGGCGGAATTCCAGTTTAATTGTCATAAAATTCCAAAAAAATGTAACTTGAACATTTTGAAGTGTTAGTTATGGTTCCTTGTGTCGTATTTTCTGTCCCGGAAAAATATCATGCAATCCGGTACCGGCTCCGTACCAAGGCATCCGGTCTAGACCATGGCAGGCGATAATATAGGCACGACTGGCGGAATTCCAGTTTAATTTTCATAAAATTCAAAAAAATGTAACTTGATCATTTCAAAGCGTTGGTTATGGTTCCTTGGATCATATTTGATGTCCCGGACAAATATCATGCGATCCGGTACCGACTCCGTACCAAGACGTCCAGCCTAGACCATGGCAGGCGATAATACATGCACGACTGGCGGAATTCCTGTTTAATTGCCATAAAATGCCAAAAAATGTAACTTGATCATTTCGAAGCATTGGTTATGGTTCCTTTGGTCGTATTTGATGTCCCAAAAAAATATCATGCTATCCGGCCTGGACCATGGCAGGCGATAATACAGGCACGTTTGGCGGAATTCCAGTTTAATTGCCATATAATGTCAAAAAATATAACTTGATCATTTTGAAGCGTTGGTTATAGTTCTTAAGGTCGTATTTTATGTCCCGGACAAATATCATGCGATCTGGTACCGGCTTCGTACCAAGGGGTCTGACCTGGACCATGGCAGGCGATAATACAGGCACGACGGGTGAAATTCTAATTTAATTTCCATAAAATGCCAAAAAGTGTAACTTGATCATTTTGAATCGTTGGTTAAGGTTCCTTGGGTCATATTTTATGTCCCGGAGAAATATCTTGCAATCGGGTACCGGCTTAGTACGAAGGCGTCCGGCCTGGACCATGGCAGGTGATAATACAGGCACGACTGGCGGAATTCCAGTTTTATTACCATAAAATACCAAAAAATGTAACTTGATCATTTCGAAGCACTGGTTATGGTTTCTAAGGTCGTATTTGATGTCCCGGAAAAATATTATGCGATCCAGTACCGGCTCCTTACCAAGGCGTCTGGCTTGGACCATGGTAGGCGATAATACAGGCACGACTCAAGGAATTCCAATTTAATTGCCATAAAATGCCAAAAAATGTAACTTGATCCTTTCGAAGCGTTAGTTATGGTTCCTTGGGTCGTATTTTCTGTCCCGAAAAAATATCATGCGTCCTGCTACCGACTTCGTACCAAGGCGTCCGGCCTGGACCATGGCAGGCGATAATACAGGCACGACTGGATTAATTCCAGTTTAATTGCCATAAAATGACAAAAAATGTAACTTGATCATTTCGAAGAGTTGGTTATGGTTCCTTGGGTCATATTTGATGTCCCTGACAAATATCATGTGATCCTGTACCGGCTTCGTACCAAGGCGTCCGGCCTGGACCATGGCTGGCGATATTACATGCACGATTGGCGGAATTCCGATTTAATTGCCATAAAATGCCAAAAATGTAACTTGATCATTTCGAAGCGTTGGTTATAGTTCTTAAGGTCGTATTTTATGTCCCGGACAAATATCATGTGATCTGGTACCAGCTCCGTACCAAGGCGTCTAACCTGGACCATGGAGGCGATGATATAGGCACGACTAGCGGAATACCAATTTAATTGCCCTAAAATGCCAAAAAAATGTAACTTGATCATTTCGAAGACTTGGTTATGGTTCCTTGGGTCGTATTTGCTGTCCCGGACAGATATCATGCGATCAGGTACCGGCTCCGTACCAAGGCGTCTGACCTGGACCATGGCAGGCGATAATACAGGCACGACTGGCGGAATTCCAGTTTAATTGCCATAAAATGCCAAAAATATAACTTGATCATTTCGAAGCGTTGGTTATGGTTCCCATGGTTGTATTTGATGTCTGATCTCGCTCTACTATGTCTTATAAAAGTCTAAGTGGCCTTGCAAATATAATCCGGGGTATTATAGCCAGAGTCGATCCCACAGGGAATTTACGTATCAATCAAGTCTTTAGAATACACAACTTTTACTCAATCAATTCTCTCAAGACTTTTTGAATATAAATTGGTGATGTTTTACTAATTCTACTGACAATAATAATAACTAACAATGTGTTGTAAACAATTATGATAAAGGTCTAAGGCTATGGTTTCAACCGTTGGTGAACCTACTTCTCGGATATTTAATATAACTTGATTAATTATCTCTATCAATCATGAACACTCTATCTACCATAATTCTCTCTCAAGTAATTATGATAATTTACTAGACGCACTCTCTCAAGTTACGCTAGCTAGATTGCATTACAGTTCACTTTAGATTGCACCCGA
>ML426914.1:130852-159226 GCA_005239525.1 Nicotiana knightiana | reverse complement strand
ATGCAAAATTTGACCAAACAATGTTGTCAAATGGTTTTAAGAATAATGAATGTGATAAATGTGTGTGCATTAAAAATATTCCAAATCACATAGTCATTGTTTGATTATGTGTTGATGATATGCTGATAATGAGTAATGACATTGCTAACATAATTGCGACTATACGTATGCTAACTGGCAAGTTTGATATGAAGGACTTGGGAGTTGCTGATTTAATTCTGGGGATTAAGATCCATAAGACTCCTCAAGGTCTGGAGTTATCACAAGCTCATTATATTAAGATAGTACTTGAAAAATTCAAGCACTTAGGGTTTAAAGTTGCAAAGACTCCAATTGACGTGAATCTTGAATTAGCAAAGAACAAAGGCCAAAGCATATCATAATTGGATTATGCTCGTGTGTTGGGATGCTTAATGTATATCATGAATTTTACACGACCAGGTATAGCTTGCGCTATAAGTAAATTGAGTAAATATACGAGAAATCCAGGTCAATCTCATTGGATGGTAATGAAACGAGTTTTGGGATATTTAGAACATACCCAGGACTTTGCTTTGTAGTACAGTAAATATCCTGCGGTGATTGAGGGATACTGTGATTCAAATTGGATCACCGGTTCAACTGATTCTAAGTCCACAAGTGGATATGTATTCACTATTGGTGGAGGAGCGGTATCTTGGAAGTCGTCTAAACAAACTTGTATTGCCTGCTCTACAATGGAGGATGAGTTCATAGCCTTAGATAAAGCCGGTGAAGAAGCTGAATGGATCCGGAATTTCTTGGAAAATATTCCATTTTGGCACAAACCGTTAGCACCAATATGTATACATTGCGATAGTCAAGCGGCAATTGGAAGCGCTGGGAGCGTTATGTATAACGGTAAATCTCGTCATATACGACGAAGACATAAAACTGTTTGGCAATTACTCTCTAGAGGAATCATCACGATTGACTATGTAAAGCTAAGAGATAATGTGCCGAATCCATTTACAAAAAGCCTAACTAGAGAGGTAGTTGAGAAATCATCAAGGGGAATGGGACTATGGCCGAGAACAAGTCATTGTGACGGTAACTCTACCTAGAAAACTGGAGATCCCACAGATCAAACAAAATCATTAATGACGGTTCAACATTGTCAACTAAAATTTTGGTCCATTCTCGTGATGAGACAATGTTAAGTACCAAAGATAAAGCATTAAGGCTTTTTAATGATTTCTAAATTTGATACGGGGTATATCAAATAGTGTATCTACGGGATGACACGTTTAGGAATTACCTATGTAAGTGTGAAGTGTTAGCCACTTCAAGGAGAATTTTGTAAGACCTGTTCTCTACGCACTTATGAAACCAGGCGGTGTTCATGGTCGAAATTAACACAACAATGAGAACCAAAGACGGTTAAGTATTGGTTGTGTGACTTATGGTTGTCTAGGTATACACCAAAGTTCAACGGTTCAAAGATATCAAATCTACCGATTGACCGAGTATATCCAACATAAGTTCACTACAGACAGTACAAAGGGAAACATATTTATCCATAAACATTTAATCCTTACTTGTGAATCACACAACTTTTTATGCATATTCCGTGATATAACCATTCCCCATTCATGTGGGGGACTGTTGGATTTTTTAAGCTTTAATGTAGCTTCAAATGAGGGTGAATGGGAAATGGAGGGAAAATAAAATATTTGAGTTTCCCTCCTTGACAAAGGGACATTGACCCATATTGGAAGAGGAAAAGGATTTTTATGGGTATATATACAATTATTGTTCTTCTAGCTCTTAAAGAGTTAAGAAGAAGGCAAGCCTCGCGTCGTCGTCGTCGCCCGCTCGGCTCGACTTTGGGTTCGGATTCGGATTCGGATTTGGATTTGGTCAAATGATCGATTGATTGATTAATTTTATAGACCAAATCTATTTGTTAATAGTAAATATTAAAATAATATTATTAAATATCCATTTTTTGCTTACGAAAAATTAATATTAAATTCAACAGAAAAATGAAGTGTTCGTTTTCGTCATCCGTTATCCATTCTGCGTTTTTGTAACGGAAAACTAAGTTTCCTCTGCGTGTTTTGTATTCCTGATTTATTGTTGCGTAAATAGCCATTTATGTTATGGCCGTTTTACGTAAACAACCCTTCTGAAGAGTTGCATCTCTTCAATTTGAGCTCAACATTGGCTATAAATAGCAGTTCATTCTCTCAGATTTTCCATACGAATGTTCTAAGTTCTCCTCCTTTATTCTGCATTTTTTAACTTCAAAGAAAGCAACAGTAAATGTTATTTGCTACCGAACTTTGTGTTTGCTGAAACACTAAGGTTTGAAGTACCGCTACACTAGTGTGTAATTCGTTCTATCCTGGGAGGAAATAATTCATAACCTTGGGTACTATGAGGGGATTAAATTCCTTAAAGAAACACTGTGAATTCAGTGGGCTCGGATTAAATTCTGTTTATTTTACATTTCTGTTTATATATTATTTTATCTTCTTCAGAATTATTTTACAGGTACAGTTGAATAACAATCTTAAGGAATTTAATATTTTCTGTATTTGTGTTATACTCACTGTTCTGGAGACTAAAACCTTTGTGGTTTTCTACTCCATTGGAGATTAAAATCTACGTGATTTAAACATTTTTTTGTGTCATTCTTTTACAGAAATGACCAATGACAACGGAAACCAGATTGTTCCTATGGTGACTGCAATGCATCGACAAGCCAAACAACACCCGCATTGGCACCGGCAGAAAAATCTGGAAAATTTTCTAGGATTGATTTCAAGTGGTGGCAGCAGAAGATGTTCTTCTACTTGACGACTTTAAGTCTGCAGAAGTTCATTAAGGAATATGTTCTTGTTTTGCCCAATGAAACTCCTTAAAATGAACGCTTTCTCGTGGCTGAGGCGTGGAAGCATTCTGATTTTCTATGCAATATTACATTCTTAGTGGATTTGAGGACGGTCTATATAACGTCTATAGTAATGTGGAGACGTCAAAGCAATTGTGGATAGCGCTTGAAAAGAAATACAAAATGGAAGATGTTGGGTTAAAGAAATTCGTTGCCGCTAAACTTTTGGACTACAAAATGATATATAGCAAGTCTGATTACCCAAGTACAGGAATTGCAAGTGATTATTCACGATCTCCTTGTTGAAGGTATAAGTCAAATTAATACTGATGTTGAAAGTATTACTTATATTGGTTTTACTAACAGAATTTTTATTAAAGGTCTTGCCATCAATGAAGCATTCCCAAATGCAGCGATGATTAAGAAGTTGCCTCCTTTGTGGAAGGACTTCAAAAACTACTTGAAACACAAACGCAAGGAGATTTCCCTTGAAGCTATCATTGTTCGGTTGAGAATCGAAGAGGACAACAAAGCTGCAGAAAAGAAAGGCCGTGAAAACTCAATAATAATGGGAGCAAACATTGTTGAGGATGGTCCTCAAAATAATAGGAAGAGGAAGAAGGACTATGGACCAAAAAGAAACCAAAGCCAGAAGCGGTTCAACGGAAATTGCTAACACTGTGGAAAAGCTGGACACAGATCTGCAGATTATCGTGCTCCAAAGAAAGACAAGAAGAAGGGTCAAGCAAACATGGTTGAAAAGCACGAAGATGTTGATGACTTGTGTGCTATGCTTTCTGAATGCAACCTGGTGGGAAATCCTAAGGAGTGGTGGATTGATTCTGGAGCCACTCGCCATGTTTGTGTTGTTAGGGAAGCGTTTACTACACATGCTCCCGTTGGACCCGAAGAGACGCTTTCTATGAGATATGATGCAACAGCCAAAATTGAAGGATATGGGAGATATTTCTAAAAATGACTTCTAGCAAGGTGGTGACTCTGAACAACGTCTTTCATGTTCCCGATATTAGAAAGAACTTAATCTCTGAGGGACTTCTTGTTAAGAATGGTTTTAAGTGTGTTTTTGTATCTGATAAGGTTGTAATAAGTAAGAATGATATGTTTATAGGAAAAGATTACCTCATTGAGGGCCTTTTCAAGCTGAATGTAATGGTTGTTGAGAATAATAATAAAATTTCAGCTTCTTCTTACTTACTTGAGTCAAATGATTTATGGCATATATATTTGGGTCATGTGAATTATAAAACCTTGCGGAAAATGATTAACTTGGAAGTATTTCCTAAGTTTGAATGCGACAAATCAAAATTTCAAATATGTGTGGAATCTAAGTATGTTAAACATCCTTATAAGTCAGTTGAAAGGAATTCAAATCCTTTAGACTTAATTCACACAGATAATTGTGACATGAAGTCAATACTATCTCGCGGTATAAAGATGTATTTCGTAACTTTTATTGACGACAGTACTCGATATTGCTATGTTTACTTACTTAATAGTAAAGATTAAGCAATAGACGTATTCAAGCAATACAAAAATGAAGTTTGAACGCAACTTAACAAGAAAATCAAAATGATAAGAAGTGATAGGGGTGATGAATATGAATCTCCTTTTGAAGAAATATGTTTGGAATATGGAATTATTCATCAAAAAACGGCCCCTTACACGCCCCAATCCAATGGGATTGCGTAAAGAAAGAAACGTTCATTAAAGGAGATGACAAACGCATTGTTGATAAGTTCTGGTTTGCCACAGAACTTGTTGGGGGAAGCCGTTCTTACGGCTAACCGGATACTAAATCGAGTACCCTATAGCAAAACACAATCTATTCCATATCAAAAATGGAAAATAAGGAAGCTAAACTTGAATTATTTTAAAGTGTGGGGGTGTCTGGAAAAAGTGCAAGTTGCTAAATCCAAAAGGGTAAAAATAGGATTGAAAACCGCTGATTGTGTTTTCATAGGATATGCGACCAATAGTAAATCATATCGATTTCTGGTTCATAAATTAGAAAATCCATATATTCATAATAATACGGTTATAGAATCAGATAATGCTGAGTTCTTTGAAAATATATATCAGTATAAAAAGGAATATGTGTCGATTGGTGAAGGATCTAACCGACCTCGGGAAGAAATAAAAGAAAGTACATTTAATCAGGAGGATACAAGACGTAGTAAACGTCAAAGAACGTCTACTTCATTTGGACCAGATTTTGTGACTTTCTTATTGGAGAATGAGATTCAAACACTTAAAGAAGCTATGTATTGTTCGAAATCATTATTTTGGAAAGAGGCAGTCAATAGTGAAATAGAATCTATATTGAACAACCATACATGAGAATTGGTTTATGTTCCTCTTGGAAATAAACATTTGGGTTCTAAATAGATATTTAACAGGAAAATGAAATATGATGGCATTGTTGATAAATATAAGGCAAGACTTGTGTTCAAAGGGTATATACAACGAGAAGGTCTTGACTATTTTGATACATACTCTCCAGTTACAAGATTTACGTCCATAAGAACGTTCGTAGCGTTAGCTGCAATTTATGGTCTTGAAATTCATCAAATGGACGTTAAGACGGACTTCTTAAATGGAGATTTGGAGAAAGAAATCTACATGGAAAAACCTAAAGGGTTTGTGGTTCCAGGTAAAGAAAAGAAGGTATGTAGACTTGTTAAGTCCCTTTACGGACTAAAACAAGCAGCCAAACAATGGCATGTAAAATTTGGCCAAACAATGTTGTCAAATGGTTTTAAGATAAATGAATGTGATAAATGAGTGTACATTAAAAATATTCCAAATCACATAGTCATTGTTTGCTTATATGTGGATGATATGTTGATAATGAGTAATGGCATTGCAAACGTAAATGCGACTATGTGATGCTAATTGGCAAGTTTGATATGAAGGACTTGAGAGTTGCTGATTTAATTCTGGGGATTAAGATCCATAAGACTCCTCAAGTTCTGGCATTGTCACAAGCTCGTTATATTAAGATAGTACTTGAAAAATTCAAGCACTTAGGGTTTAAAGTTGCAAGGACTCCAATTAACGTGAATATTGTATTAGTAAAGAACAAAGGCCAAAGCATATCACAATTGGATTATGCTCGTGTGGTGGGATGCTTAATGTATATCATGAATTGTACACGACCAGATATAGCTTGCACTATAAGTAAATTGAGTCGATACTCGAGCAATCCAGGTCAATCTCATTGGATGGCAATGAAACGAGTTTTGGGATATTTAGAACATACCCAGGACTTTGCTTTGTAGTATAGTAAATTTCCTGCGGTGATTGAGGGATACTGTGATTCAAATTGGATCACCGGTTCAACTGATTCTAAGTCCACAAGTGGATATGTATTCACTATTGGTGGAGGAGCGGTATCTTGGAATTCGTCCAAACAAACTTGTATTGCCTTCTCTACGATGGAGGATGAGTTCATAGCCTTAGATAAAGCCGGTGAAGAAGCTGAATGGCTCCGGAATTTCTTGGAAGACATTCCATTTTTGCCCAAACCGTTGGCACCCCATATGCATACATTGCGATAGTGTAGCGGCATTGGAAGGGATGGGAGAGAGTTATGTATAAAGGTAAATCTCGTCATATAAGATGAAGACATAAAACCGTTAGGCAATTACTCTCTAGAGGAATTATCACGATTGACTATGTAAAGTCAAGCGATAATGTGTTAGATCCACTTACAAAAACCTAACTAGAGAGGTAGTTGAGAAATCATCGAGGGGAATGGGACTATGGCCGAGAACAAGTCATTGTGACGATAACTCTACCTAGAAGACTGGAGATCTCAAGATCTAGGTTCAAGGAGATAAAACAAAATCATTAATGATAGTTCAACATTGTCAACTAAAATTTTGGTCCATTCTCGTGATGGGCCAATTTTTAGTACCAAGGATAAAGTATTAAGGCTTTTTAATGATTTCTAAATTTGATACGAAGGTTTATTAAATAGTGTATCTACGAGATAACGCGTTTAGGAATCACCTAAGTAAGTGTGAAGTGTTAGTCGCTTTAAAAAGAATTTTGTAAGGCCATTTCTCTACGCACTTATGAAACCAAGCGGTGTTCATGGCTGAAACGAACAAAACAATGAGAACTAAAGACGATTAAGGCTGAAACGAACACAACAAAACAGATTTTTTGTATAAATTTTTAATGGTTTATCCATATATAATAGATGACACCCATGCCCAAATTTTGGCATTTGTGCATCTGGTCGAGACCCCATGGACACACATCAATATAATACCACATATTTAGTTTGTACTTCAAAGCTCTTTTTTTTAATTATATTTTATTTCCCTTCTTATCATTTTTCTTCTTTTTTTTAATATCATTTTCCAAGTTTTCATGGTATACAATAATTTACGGAGTCGGAGATTAAACTACCGGTTACTTTCATTGAGATTTTTCTTTATCTGGAACCACTAAAAATTAGTTTTATTATAAATAATTTATGTGACAATAAGATCTAAGTTCATGACGAGACTTGCTTAAATATTTTTATCCCAACTTATTGCTTAAATATATTTGAATTCCAACCAAATTATTGAATTCTTTTCCAACTTTTTAGGATAAAATACTTTTCTTTTTTTTTGGATAAGCAAGTCACATATAAGAATTCGTCATATGCTCTAAGAGTTTTTTGATATTTTCATGCTTCTTTGAGCCATAAAATTTGCAGAAGTTTCAATTTTTACGGTATTAATTTTATTAGCATTCTACTTTTCCTTTTTACTTTGAATATTTTGTTAAGACAAATATAATGTAATGATTGTCAGATATAATTAATAATATTAATAAAAAAACACAAATTTAAATTGGTTAATCGGTAAAGTACATGTACTTGATGCCCCGCCCAAGAGAGAGACCAAAGTCCTAGTAGCCCGCCAAATGGTGATTCAACATAGTATACATCTTGAAATCAAGCCAACTTTGGCGTTCTAAATAAGATAAGCTTTGAAGCCGTAGCTTACTGGTTTTTCCATCATCCAATCCACATCCGAAATAGGATTGACTACTGATTCCGAAGGAATTGGAGTTATATCTCTTTTCCATTCAAGAGTTCTTATGCATTTCCACGCCCCTTTGATACCCGAATAGATTAGCAATATATAGTTTATCTCTTTAAACAATGTGCAAAATTATTAATATGTTATAAAACACTGAAAAATTTACATCTCTTGATATCATGATAAGTATCGTGGTGCACCCATGGTCTTAAAATCCTGAATCCGCCTCTGGATTAGATAGGATAAAACTAAACCGTTACTGTTAGTTGAACCGCCCGGTTCTCCAAAAGACAAACTAATTAATGGTCAAGTGTTACAAGAAATATGAGTTTGTAATAAAAGTATCATCCAAACCAAAATGACTATACTGCTAACTCTATTAATAAATTCAACATAATAGACTTTAATCTAATTCATGATCTCTCTTTACAATTTAATCCTCTTGTATTCATTATTATTGTTTGACCAAAAAAAAAAAAAGTTAATCCTCGGTTAAACTAACTAATGATTTATCAAGATGGGACAATCCTAGTTAGAGCTAATAATTCTAGATTTATAACGAATAACGCGAACAACAGTATACTCAGAATGAGATATGGATAGTAAATGTGACCAGATGTTATATGGTGTAAAGAGAGCAAGCAATAAATAACATTAAAAGGCAATAAATTTAAATAGAGGGGAAGATTCACCCAATATTGATAAGGGTGAAGGATTCCTGCCTCTGACAATGATGAATGACACGAGTAAGATAGAATATCATGCACTTTCTTGGATCTGATGGAAATGATAATAGAATAGTTCACAAAAATGATGAATCTTGGTAAAAATTAGTTCTTTGTATTTTTTTCTCAAGGCTTATCCTTTTACAAGTGTTCTTATCATATGGAATTTTACATACCTTTTTCCTCCTCTTTCTTTCTATTTATATGTAATATTCCCAAGTAACCCTAAAGTATAAACAAAAGGAATATTCAGTAGAATATTCCCTTTGTAGATCCCAATATAAAACTAGTCGTTATTTCTAATTCTACTGCTCGACCTCGACCACGACTGGTTGTCGAGTTGTTCGACTCATGAAATTACTGATCGACCACGACCATGCCACTCTTAACAATTTCTAAATCATCCTCCTCGTCCAACTCTGCACGAGTTAGTCCTCAATCTGATTTTTGACCCATATAGTTAGTCCCCCCGCTTAATGTAACGACTCGACTGGCTGATTTGCGTTATCGGACCCCGTTCCCATAAATGAAACTTTCCATGGTGGCTTATTGTTATTTATGACTTGTGGGGGCGGGTGGTCCGGGATTCGGAAGTGTTTAGAGTGCTATAGGAACACTTGGTTCCTTAAGGTTGGCCTTTAAGGCCAAGTTTGACTTCGGTCAACATTTTGGGTAAACAACCTCGGAATCGAGTTTCGACGATTCCAGAAGCTTCGTATGATGATTTCGGACTTGGGCGTATGTTTGGAATGGGTTTTGGATGACCCGGGAGTATTTCGACGCCCAATATTGAAATAAGAGTTCCTTAGGTTCTTATTGTGGTTTGGGGCGTGTTTTTGAGTTATCAAGGTCCGAACGGAATTCCGAGACCGGGAATAGTTCTGTTATATTATTTATGAGTTGCCTGCAAAATTTGGTGTCATTCCGAGTAGTATAGGTCAGTTCGGTGCGTTGTTAGCGAAGTCATTAAAGTTCCTAAGTTTGGTTCTAGGGGTTTTGAGGTGTGATTTTGAGTTGTAGCGTTGTTATGGGTGTTCTGGAGGCTCGAGCGAGTCTGTATTATGATTTGGGACTTTTTGTTATATTTGGACAGGGGCTCGGATGGGTCTAGGTGCCTCCCAGTCACCACACGAGGCCAAAAACCAGCTGAAATAGCTGTTGGTGCACCTGTTCTGGTGTGACCGCAGGTGCGGTTGCCCAGCCGCAGGTACGTGACCGCTCCTGCGGTCCCAGCCTTGCAGGTGCGACCCCCAGCGGGCAGCCCATTTCTCGCAGGTGCGGACAAAGTTCCATAGGAGCGAAGCTGCGGGTGCGGTCTCCTCTCCACAGGTGCGGGCCCAGGCTTCCTCGTCCATTTCTGCAGGTGCGAGCCTTTGCTCGCAGGTGCGAGACCGCAGGTGCGGTCCTTGAGCCGTAGGTGCGGAACCACTGTCAGGCAGTGTGTTTCTTTAAAATACGGGATTCTTCATTGTTTCTTCATTTCTTCCTCCATTAGAACACTTTGAGAACTTGGAAAAAGGGCTCCACGACCCAACAACTGAAAGGTAAGTAAATTCTATCCTAAAGTTAGTTAATGCATGTATTCTTAGTAGAATTTAACTACTTAATTAGTGAAAAAATTTAGGAATTTGTGTAGTAACCTAGGGCCTTCGAGAATTTAGAAAATTACCCGTGAATTGGCTATGAAATCATACAAGAATCGTATATTAATGATCCTTAGGCTATGGGTGAGTGTTTCCTTCAAAAATTTTTGGAATCCGAGCATGCGGGCCCGGGGTTGGATTTTTGGGATTTCTTCAAGAATGATGAATTGACTAAGTAGTAGGAGGATTACATGCTTTTAATATAAATTGATATGTTTGTATAACATTTGGCTAGTTTCGAGTCCGTGGGTGCCGAGTTTGGAGTTTCAGGCGCGTTCTTGACCAGGAGAATAGGTTCGACACGAGGTGAGTCTCCTTTCTAACCTTGTACGAGGGAACTGTCCCCCTAGGTGCTTTAAATGACTATGTGCTAATGTTTGTGGGGGCTACGTACGCGCAAAGTGATGAGAGCCCGTACGTAGCGACTATTATTGTTATGTCCGATTAGTTAGGCCTACACCATGCCTTATGTTTTCCTTGAAATGAACTATACTCTTAGTGAATTAATGTTACATGTGGCTTGTTTCCCTGAGATCATGGAATTTAAGTAATTTTAAGGAATTGTCCACGAAAAATAATTTATAAAGAATAAATGTGTGGATTGTGTGTGCATGTGACCGTTTCGCAGTTTACATTCCGCGAGCGGAGTGTTATTTCCCCTACTCTCATGGGAGCGGGCCGTACGCCACGGTGAGATTGAAAGATATAAATTATGGTTTGGGTCGTTCGACCCTCCGCAGTGCACATATATGATCATTATGATGGCTCAGGTCGGTTGTCCTTATCCTGTACGCGCATGTTAAATTGTTAATAATCCTTTTATGGATTTTGAGTGGTCAGATATATTTTTAAAGGAAAGAAAATAATAATGAAGTAGAAATTGTATATTTACTTCCAGTATTTATTTTGAATTACTTTTTTTATAATGTTTACCGCTTTTATCCTCCTTGTATGTCTGTTACTGATATTATATCTTGCTAATCATTTTGTTGAACCTTAGTGAGTGCCACGTCGACCTCTCGTCACTACTTATTCGAAGTTAGGAGGGATACTCACTGGGTACATATTGATTATGTACTCATACTACACTTCTGTACTTAATTGTACAGGTTCTGAGGCTGGTGCATCTGGTTATCAGACCGAAACTCGATTTTGATCATAGTTGGATCTGACTTCATGGTGAGCTGCTTCTCCTGACGATCCTCGGCAGCACCATGGAGTTCCTTTTTTCTTATTTCCCGTCTATTTCTTTCAGACAATGGGATTGTATATTATATTTTTGTATATCATTTTAGTATGCCTGTAGGACTTGTGACACTAGTTCCTGGCACACGTGTAGTGCTTATTTTGGTTTGCGGGTCTATATATATATATATATTGGCTCACGCCTCTTTACGACTGCTTTTGGTTAAAAAAATGGCTTACTATCTTTTTCAATTAATGTTTTGAACTTTAAAACTTGGCACGTGTTGGGATGTTTGCTCAAATATGGGAAAAATCCTTAGTAATCTGAGTGTGGGCTTGCCTAACCTCGGTGTTGGGCGCCATCACGACCTGAGTTAGTAATTTGGGTCGTGACAACATGGTATCAGAGCACTAGGTTCACGTAGGTCACACAAGTCACGGGCAAACCTAGTAAAGTCTTGTGGATCGGTATGGAGACGTCTGTACTTATCTTCGGGAGGCTATAGGGTGTTAGGAAGACCTCTCCTTATTTTTATTCTATCGTGCAGTCAATGGTTTACTAAATCTCATTCTTCTATTCTCTCACAGATGGTGAGGACGCGTGCATCCAATGTTCCAGACCCGAGAGGGGCCGCTACCCCCGTTCGAGGCTGTGGCAGAGGCCGCGGGAGGGCACTGGCCCGAGGTAGGGGACGAGTGCATCCCCGAGCTATTCCAGTTGTACCACCACCAGAGGATCCCACTATACAGGAGCAGGGTGAGGTGCCCCCAGCAGGTCTTGCTCCAGTGGACTTTATGACGGCACTAGGCTTCCAAGAGATCATGGACCGTATGATGCGGTTTATGGACACCATGTCCCAGGCTAGTTTATTTCCAGTAGATCCTGCCACATCTCAGGTGGGAGGGGGAGCCCAGACACCTACCGCACAGGCTGCAGGTCAGGCAGCTGCATTATATCATACCCCGGGTACACTGCTCGTGGGTGGGATCCAGCCTATAGCAGCAGCACCTGAGCAGACTAGTTGCGGACGGCAATCCGCATAAGTTATTGGATAGATGGACTCGATTGCACCCTCCAGTCTTCGGGGGTGATCGAGGCGAGGATGTCCAGGATTTTGTTGACAGGTGCAGGGACAGACTGCACAATATGAGGATATTAGAGTCCCATGGAGTGGACTTCACTACCTTCCAGCTAGAGGACAGAGCTCGCAGATGGTGGCAGTCCTATATTCTACACAGGCCAGCAGATTCTCCTCCTATCACCTGGGAGCAGTTCACCCAGATGTTTCTAGACAGGTATATCCCACCCTCTGAGAGGGAAAAGTTGCGATATCAGTTCGAGCAGCTGGAGCAGGGACAGATGTCAGTGACAGATTATGAGGCTAGATTCTCAGAGTTATCTCGCCACGCACTTATGATATTCCCTACTGATGCTGAGAGAGTGCGAAGATTTGTAGCAGGGTTGCACTCCTGTAATAGGGCCAACATGGTCCGAGAGGTGGAAATGGGGACTCCCTATCAGCTGGTAGTCGAGATAGCTCGTCGGATTGAGGGCTATCGATCGAGAGGAAGAGAGCAAGGTCAGCATGACAAGAGAGCCAGATTCTCCGGGGATTTCAGAGGTGCCCCAGTTAGGGGCAGAGGTCAGTTCGGTAGAGGTCAGCCCATCAACCCTCCATATTCAGCACCCCCACCACCTCCCCGATGTGTTCCAGCGAGGGCTCATTTCAGCACCATGCCAAAGCGTTCCTACCGCCCTCCAGCCATTCAGATTTCACCCAGTGGTTATTCCAGTTATCCAAGATTCCCCAATCCCTACTTCAGTGTTATGCCAGAGAGTACACATCGCTCTCCGTCTATTCAGGGTTCCTCTTCGGGGCAGCAGGCTATTATACCCGGAGATTGTTATGAGTGTGGGGATCTAGGTCATATGAAGAGGCATTGTCCCAGGTTTCGGGGCAAAGCAGTGCAACAAGATCATCAGCCTATGGGTCCAGCACCAGACGTCAGGCACCTAGAGGTGGGGGACAGGTCGGCAGGGTCGTTCTAGAGGTGGAGGCCAGTCAGGGGGAGGTCAGCCAGCTCCTGTTCATTTTGGCGGGGCTCAGTATTCCGGTGCTCCAGATAGATTCTATGTTATCCCGGTCAGATCATATGCAGTGGCCTCAAACGCCGTGATCACAGTTATTATTACAGTATGTGGTAGAGAGGCATCGGTGTTATTTGATACAGGATACACTTATTCCTATGTTTCGGTCTTATTTGCTCATTTTCTGGATGTCCCTCGTGAGTCTTTGGGTTCTCCTATATGCGTGTCCACTCCTGTGGGCGATTCTGTGGTGGTAGACTGGATTTACTGGTCTAGTATGGTTACATTCTGCGAGTTCGAGACTCGAGCGGATCTCTTATTGCTCGACATGGTTGATTTCGATTATTATTGTAGGCATGGATTGGCTATCTCCTTATCATGTCGTGCTAGATTGCCATGCCAAGACAGTTACTTTAGCCATGCCCGAGTCGCCTAGGCTGGAGTGGAGAGGTTCCTTAGTTAGTGCAGACAGCCAGGTTATTTCATTCCTGAAGGCTCGACATATGGTCGAGAAGGGTTGTCTGGCCTACCTCGCTTATTTGGGGGACATCACAGCCGAGTCTCCGACGATTGATTCAGTGCCAGTTGTTCGAGAGTTTGCTGATGTATTTCCTTCTGACCTTTCGGGCGTGCCTCCGGATCGTGATATTGGTTTCTGCATTGATTTAACTCTAGGCACCCAACCTATATCTATTCCTCCGTACCGTATGGCTCCGAAGAAGTTGAAGGAGCAGCTTGAGGAGTTGTTGACTAAGGGGTTCATCAGACCGAGTGTATCGCCCTGGGGTGCTCCAGTTCTATTCGTGAAGAAGAAGGATGGTTCCATGCGGATGTGTATTGATTACCGCCAGATGAACAAGGTCACCATTAAGAACAAGTATCCTTTGCCGGGCATCGATGATTTGTTTGACCAGTTGCAGGGTGCTAAGGTGTTTTCTAAGGTTGATTTGAGATCTTGATATCATCAGTTGAGGATTCGGGCCTCAGATGTTCCGAAGACAGCTTTTCGCACGAGGTATGGACACTAAGAGTTCCTGGTAATGTCCTTTGGCTTGACTAATGCCCCAGAAACATTCATGGACTTGATGAATAGGGTGTTCAGGCCGTATATTGATTCCTTTTTCATTGTCTTCATTGTTGACATCTTGATTTACTCACGTAGCCTGTGGGAGCACGAGCAGCATTTGAGAGTTGTGCTCCAGACTTTGCGAGAACAGAAGTTATATGCTAAGTTCTCCAAGTGTGAGTTCTGGTTAGATTCCGTGGCATTCTTGGGTCATGTGGTATCCGGAGAGGGTATCAAGGTTGATCCTCAGAAGGTTGAGGCGGTTCATAGTTGGTCGCGTCCTACTTCAGCTACAAAGGTCAGGAGCTTTTTGAGCCTAGCAGGCTATTATCGCCGATTTTTGGAGGGGTTCTCTGCTATTGCAGCTCCATTGACTAGATAGACTCAGAAGAATTCCCTGTTCAGATGGTCCGACAAGTGTGAGGCGAGCTTTCAGAAGCTCAAGACAACATTAACCTCAACACCAATTCTAGTATTACCTTCTAGTTCGGGGATGTACATAGTGTATTGCAACGCTTCACGCGGTGGTTTGGGATATGTGTTGATGCAGGAAGGGAGATTTATTTCTTACGCTTCACAGCCAGTTGAAGGTTCATGAGAAGAATTACCTTGTGCATGATTTAGAGCTAGCGGTGATTGTGCATGCTCTTAAGATTTGGAGGCACTACTTGTATGGGTGTCCTGTGAGGTTTATACAGACCACCACAGCTTGCAACACTTGTTCAAGCAGAGGGATCTTAATTTGAGACAGCGCAGATGGCTTGAGTTGTTGAAGGATTATGATATCACCATTATTTATCATCCCGGCAAGGCAAATGTGGTAGCAGATGCCTTGAGTAGAAAGGCAGAGAGTATGGGTAGTTTGGCTTACATTGCAGCAGAGGAGAGACCTCTAGCCTTGGACATTCAGTCCTTGGCTAATCGCCTGGTGAGTTTAAACCTTTTGGAGCCTCATCGAGTTCTAGCACATGTGGTTGCTCAGTCTTCGTTATTGGGTGAAATTAAGGCTCGGCAGTTTGATGATCCGTGCTTGGCAGAGCTTTGGGAGACAGTGGTACAGGGTGGTGCCAAGGACGTTACTATTGGCGAGGATGGTGTTCTGAGACTTCAGAGCCGTTTATGGGTTCCTAATGTCGATGGACTGAGAGGGGGTATTCTAGAGGAGGCACACAATTCTCGGTATTCTGTCCATCCTGGTACTACGAAGATATATCGTGATTTGAAGCAGCATTACTGGTGGAAATGGATGAAGAAGGACATTGTGGAGTATGTGGCTAGGTGTATTAATTTCCAGCAGGTCAAGTATGAGCACCAGAGGCCAGGAGGCCTACTTCAGCAGATGCCCATTCCGGAGTGGAAGTGGGAACGCATCACTATGGACTTCGTGGTTGGGTTGCCTCGGACTTTGCGGAAGGTTGACGCGGTTTGGGTCATTGTGGATAGATTGACCAAATCGGTGCATTTCATTCCAGTGGCTACTACATATACTTCTGAGAGGTTGGCACAGATCTACATTCGGGAGATAGTCCGGTTGCACGGTGTGCCGGTGTCCATTATATCAGATCGAGGTCCTCAGTTCACCTCGCACTTCTGGAGAGCATTGCATAGTGAGATGGGTACCCAGATAGACCTTAGCATAGCATTTCACCCTCAGACTGATGGTCAGTCGGAATGTATAGTTCAGATATTAGAGGACATGCTCAGGGCATGTGTGATTGACTTCGGAGGTCAGTGGGACCAGTTCTTGCCTTTGGCCGAGTTTGCTTACAATAATAGTTATCAGTACAGCATTGAGATGGCACCATTTGAGGCTTTGTATGGTCGGCGATGTCGTTCTCCTATCGGGTGGTTTGAGCCTGGCGAGGCTAAGTTATATGGAACCGACCTAGTGAGGGATGCTTTGGAGAAAGTGAAGTTGATCCAGGAGAGGCTCCACACAGCACAGTCCAGACAGAAGAGTTATGCAGATAAGAGGGCGCGTGATGTATCAGTTATGGAGGGAGACAAGGTTCTGTTGAAGGTCTCGCTGACGAAGGGTATTATGAGTTTTGGGAAGAAGGGCAAGTTAAGCCCGAGGTTTATAGGTCCCTTCGAGGTGTTGAGGCAAGTTGGGGAGGTTGCTTATGAGCTGGCCTTACCTCCCAGCTTATCAGGAGTTCATCCAGTTTTTCATGTATCCATGCTCCGGAGGTACCACGCCGACTTCTCTCACGTGGTTGATTTCAGCACTATTCAGTTGGATGAGAGGTTGGGCTACGAGGAGGAGCCAGTTGCTATTATTGATAGACAGGATCGCCAGTTGAGTTCCAAGAGAGTTTCTGTCGTAAAGGTTCAGTGGAAGGTCCAACCAGTTTAGGAGGCAACCTGGGAGTCCGAGGAGGGCATGCGGAGCAGATATCCATACTTATTCAGAACTTCAGGTATGATTCTAGACACGTTCGAGGACGAACATTTGTTTAAGAGGTGGAGAATGTAACGACCCGACCGGTCATTTTGCATTATCGGACCCTGTTCCCCTAAATGAAACTTCACATTGCGGCTTATTGTGATTTATGACTTGCGGGGGCGGGTGGTCCGGGATTCAGAATCATTTAGAGTGTTATAGGAACACTTGATTCCTTAAGGTTGGCCTTTAAGGCCAAGTTTTACTTCGGTCAACATTTTGGGTAAACGACCTCGGAATTGAGTTTCGACGGTTCCAGTAGCTTCGTATGGTGATTTCAGACTTGGGCGTATGTTCGGAATGGGTTTTGGATGACCCGGGAGCGTTTCGACGCCCAATATTGAAATAAGAGTTCCTTAGGTTCCTATTGTGGTTTGGGTCGTGTTTTTGAGTTATCAAGGTCCGAACGAAATTTGGAGACCGGTAATAGTTCCGTTATGTGATTTATGACTTGCCTGCAAAATTTGGTGTCATTCCGAGTAGTATAGGTCGGTTCGGCGCGTTGTTAGCGAAGTCAAGAAAACTTAAAGTTCCTAAGTTTGGTTCTACGTGTGATTTTTAGTTTTAGCGTTGTTTTGGGTGTTCCGAAGGCTCGAGCGAGTCTGTATTATGATTTGGGACTTGTTGGTATATTTGGATGGGAGCTCGGGTGGGCCCAGGTGCCTCCCAGTCACCACACGAAGCCAAAAACCAGCTGAAATAGTTGTTGGTGCACCTGTTCTGGTATGACCGGAGGTTCGGTTGCCCAGTCGTAGGTGTGGGACCGCTCCTGCGGTCCCAGCNCTGGGACCGCAGGAGCGGTCCCAGCCTCGCAAGTGCGTCCCCTAGCAGGCATCCCATTTCTCGTAGGTGCAGACAAAGTTCCGCAGGAGCGGAGCCGCGGGTGCAGTCTCCTCTCCGTAGGTGCGGGCCTAGGCTTCCTCGTCCATTTCCGTAGGTGAGAGCCTTTGCTCACAGGTGCGGTCCTTGAGCCGCAGGTGCGAAACCAGTGGCAGGCAGTGTGTTTCTTTGAAATATGGTATTCTTCATTGTTTCTTCATTTCTTTCTCCATTAGAACACTTTGAGAGATTGGAAAAATGGTTCCACGACCCAACCCACTGAAAGGTAAGTAAATTTTATCCTAAAGTTAGTTAATGCATGCATTCTTAGTAGAATTTAACTATTTAATTAGTGAAAAAATTTAGGAATTTGGGTAGTAACCTAGGGCCTTCGAGAATTTGGAAAATTACCCGTGAATTGGCTATGAAATCATACAAGAATCGTATATCAATGATCCTTAGGCTATAGGTGAGTGTTTCCTTCGAGAATTTTTGGAATCCGAGCATGCGGGCCCGGGTTGGATTTTTGGGATTTCTTCAAGAATGATGAATTGACTAAGTAGTAGGAGGATTCCATGCTTTGAATATAAATTGATATGTTTGTATAACATTTGGCTAGTTTCGAGTCTGTAGGTGTCGAGTTTGGAGTTTCGGACGCGTTCTTGACCCGGAGAGTAGGTTCGACACGAGGCGAGTCTCCTTTATAACCTTGTAAAAGGGAATTGTCCCCCTAGGTGCTTTAAATGACTATGTGCTAATGTTTGTGGGGGTTACGTACGCGCAAAGTGATGAGAGCCCGTACATAGCGACTATTATTGTTATGTCCGGGTAGTTAGGCCTACACCATGCCTTATGTTTTCCCTGAAATGAACTATATGCTTCGTGAATTAATGTTATATGCGGCTTGTTTCCCTGAGATCATGGAATTTAAGTAATTTTAAGGAATTGTTCCCGAAAAGTAATTTATAAAGAATAAATGTGTGGATTGTGTGTGCATGTGACCGCTTCGCAATTTACATTCAACGAGCGGAGTGTTATTTTCCCCACTCTCATGGGAGCGGGTCGTACACCACGACGAGATTGAAAGATATATATTATGGTTCGGGTCGTTCGACCCTCGGCAGTGCACATATATGATCATTATGATGGCTCAGGCCGGTTGTCCTTATCCTGTATGCGCATGTTAAATTGTTAATGATCCTTTTATGGATTTTGAGTGGTCAGATATATTTTTAAAGGAAAGAAAAGAATAATGAAGTAGAAATTGTATATTTACTTCCAGTATTTATTTGAATTATTGTTGTTTATATTTTTTACCGCTTTTATCATCCTTGTATGTCTGTTACTGATATTATATCGTGCTAATCATTTTGTTGGACCTTAGTGAGTGTCACGTCGACCTCTCGTCACTACTTTTTCGAGGTTAGGCGGGATACTCACTGGTTACATATTGATTATGTACTCATACTACACTTCTGTACTTAATTGTACAGGTTCTGAGGCTGGTGCATCTGGTTATCAGACCGGAACTCAATTTTGATCATTGTTAGATCTGACTTCACGGTAAGCTGCTTCTCCTGACGATCCTCGGCAGCACCATGGAGTTCCTTTTTGCTTATTTCTCGTCTATTTCTTTCAGACAGTGGGATTGTATAATATATTTTTGTATATTCTGTTAGTATGCCCGTAGGACTTGTGACACTAGTTCCTGGCACACACGTAGTGCTTATTTTGGTTTGCGGGTCTGTATATACATATATTGGCTCACGCCTCTTTACTACTGCTTTTGGTTTAAAAAATGGCTTACTATCTTTTTCAATTAATGTTTTGAACTTTAAAACTTGGCACCTGTTGGGATGTTTACTCAAATATGGGAAAAATCCTTAGTAATCTGAGTGTGGGCTTGCCTAACCTCGGTGTTGGGCGCCATCACGACCTGCGTTAATATTTTGGGTCGTGACACTTAGCAAGGTCGTCCTTCAGTTGACCTCGATGAGCGGACATCGTTGATCCTTCTTATGAGATTCAGATGGAGGAAATTGAGTGGGAAGGAGTTTGTGCAGGGTGTCAACGTGGCACTTCAAGAACCACGACTCGTTGTGACGTTAGCCTAGGGTGACATCATTGTTGTAGACATCATCATTACGGGTCTTCCCAACGTGTCGCATCGTTTTATCTGCCTCTATCATTTCGATTCCCGTGTAACTGACAGTTGGCATTTTGATTCGGTGCTTGTTCTCTTATAAATACTAGTAGAGAACCCCTTAATCCAAACTTTACATTCTCCCATTCTCTAAGATTTTGCTCTTCATCACTCTCTTCTTCTTCCTGCATTCTAGTTTCAACTTGCTTCAGGTTCTTGCGATCGATTTCTGTTATTCCTGCTTCTCCTTTAAACCACATTCTCAATACCTTTGATTAACTAAAATGGAAACCTTCTCTCATGTCTTAGACGTTTCGTCTTAACCAACACCGCTTTCAGTGAGGATGCTTCCTTATGAGGACGATATTGTTGTCGTTGTCGATGATAACAACTTTCCTACTGTGGACGAGATTATTCCTCGTAACGACAAAGCCAGGTCGAATTTCTTAAAATCAGTGACAGAAGAACCTAAATCAGTACTCTCCGAACTGGACGAGGCCATCTTGGCCGAACTAAGAGCCAAATATGGTATTCCTGCCCACATCGACCTGTTTCGAGCTGGTAGCGACGTGGTTCAAGTCCACCGACCTGGGTACTCTGCTTTCCACGCCTACCCATTTCGGGTAGGCTACTCTCGTCCTCTTCCTCCACTGGCGTAGGATTTCTGCCAATATTACCTGTCACACCTCCTTTTTTCACCCCCTGATTAATGAAGGGGTAATAAGAGAGTTTTTCCACTTTAAGTGACATTATTCAGATTTGAAATTTATTTTAGTTTTCAGAGTCTCCACTTGGATTTTTTCACGATGTTTCGGGACACCGTTTATTTACTTAAAATCCCAAACCGAGAAATTTTGAATCTATTTTAAGTTGTCTACGACCAGAAATCCGAGTAAGGAATTCTGTTAACCCGGAAGAAGGTGTTAGGCATTCCCGAGTTCTGTGGTTCTAGCACGGTCGCTTAACTATTAGTATTTGGCCTAAGTTATCTATTTATTTACGTATTTTTAGCCTATTGTGCATTTAGCCTTTTTAAGTTTTAGCCGCTTTTGACATTTATGGATTTATCTTGAAACAAGTCATGATGGCGTGCACTTGTTCGTGTTTGGACACGTTATAATTGAGCCACATGAAATGCACCCGCAATTACAACATGTGATTTTATTATTGCTTTGAGTTAGAGTCCGGGACATGAGTTTCCACACCCGAGAGTAGATTATATAGTCAAGACTATGGTCATGACGGTTAAAAAATACCTATTTGAGGCGATATTCAATTATTCTTTAAGTTTTGGAATTTTTATCTAAAAGAGGTATTTTTAGCTTTACGAGGTATGTATATAAATCATTTTGATATTTTTATGGATTTATCTTGGGACAAGTCACGATGACGTGCACTTGTTATTTTTGGACACATCGCAACCGCGTCACATGAAATGCATCCGCGATTGCTACATGTGATTTTATTTTTGTTTGAAGCAAGAGTCGGGGGCATGAGTTGCCACACTCGAATATAGGTTACGCTTATTTGAAGTAATATTTGATTACTTACTAAATTTCAAACTAAAAGAAGTATTTTTCAACCTAGAGAATATGTAAAAGATGGTCTAAGGTTAAATTCACTAATCTAAAAGACAAACATTTGGGCTATGGCCATATTTTAGCCCAATTTATCATTTAACCCTTTTGACCAAATCCTAATTTAGGCTAATTGGGATGAATAAGATACATGGTTTGAATACTACAAATAAAACGTTCATGCTAACACATTTCAATTTATATAGCAATAAATACGGCAAACTTGAATTGCGGATACAATATAGTATAAAGACAAGAAAGGTTTCACTACCATTTGACCTATTTAATTAGATGGGGATTTTCATGCGTGTGGATTAATTCATGAATATTAATGGCCTCTTTCGTATTTCGCAAATGGCAGTCTTAGAATTATTTTAAAATAAAGGAGTTCCCTTGAGTTTGAAATTGTTTGGGCTGCTCAGGAATGATTAGAGAAAATCAGGATAAGGTGTTCAAGTAGCAAAAAAACGAATTATTATTTTTTGTTTAAAAGCAGCCTTTACTGCCTCAGCCATGATAGATGTAAGAAAACCTTACTTACTTACTTCAGAACTCGTCAGGTTAAAAATAAATATTTTAAGATAAATCACAGGACTTTTAAGAAAAGAAATGTGTTTTCACAACAGAATTTGACGTTTTCAGGCGGATTAGTCTTAATACCAAAATCATATAAAGTTCTATTTTACTGCAAAGATTTCGATTGAAGACTAATAATCAGATGCCTAAAGGATACAATATTGCTTTTGACCTTAAGATGCATTTATATGGCTTTAGAACTTCGGGCTTTTAGACCCCTCAGGCCCAACAACTTGGGGTCTAGGTTGATTTAGGCCCTGATAAGCCATTTTAACAAGCTGGCCCATTTCAAAAAAGTTTAGATCGGTAGGATAAAATAAAATAAAGCTGAATATTAATTTAGTAGTGTCCAGTCCATATTTTTACAACTAAAAAAATATAGAAAATAAAAATACAATTTCTACTCCAAAAATACAATTTCCTACAAAAAACGAGATTAAAGAATAAAGATAAAAAGTTGATGCTCCTGTGCAAGCTCAGTAATGTTCATATTTTTGAGACCTGCATTTTCACATGTTTTTATCTAAACGAAAAGGTAAAAACATATTTTTTGCATTTTTTCTGGAATGAATCTGACCATATAGAGGGTCAGATTCATTTCTTTAATTCTATTCAACTAAAAAAACGATTGATCTTTTCATATAACCCATAGCATAAAATTCTTAACAAACTTCAGCAAACATTCATACGTATCCTAAACACAAGATTTGCACATCAATTTAAGTAAAGAAGCTCGAACGAGACCAACAGATTTCATACAACATAGAACAGATTTCAGATCTAAAAGAAAATCTCATTCACAATGTGGTGTTACTGTCACGACCCAAAATCCATAAGGTCGTGATGGCGCCGGACACCACTGTCAGGCAAGCCAATCATTAAATGGTTAAGTTAAATTTTCTATTTTAGCATTTTTGAAAATCATTACCTTCCACTTAACACGTAATATCTAAATAAAATCCATTAAGTAGAAATAACAGTCCAATATTCCATCTTGATAAAATACATCCCAAACACATCCCAGAACCCGGTGACACAAGTACATGAGCATTTTCTAAGAATTTTACAAATTCTACAAAACTTGTCTGAAATACAAATTGGACAAGGAATAAAAATAAAAATACAATACATAGAGGAAGACTCTGCCGACTGCGGGTCGTCTCCGAGTGATGCAGCTCATCTAAGTCTCCAAGTCAGTCATATTGCTATGAAGGTACATGTGCAACAAAATGTACAGCAAGTGTAGCATGAGTACGAAAATAACGTGTACTCAGTAAGTATCCCGTCTAACCTCGAAGAGGTAGTGACGAGAGGTCGACTTGACACTCAATAGGGTCCAACAAGATATTAACAAGATATGGCAACAACAATAGGCATACGAGGATGATAAGACAATAAACATTGAAGTAACTGCAATACAAGTAAAAGCGGGAAGTAAACAAACAATTAAAATTTAACATGCGCATACGGGATAAGGACAACCGGCCTGAGCCATCATAATAATCATATTTGTGCATTGCCGAGGGTCGAACGGCCCGAACCATAATTACATCTTTCAATCTCGCCATGGCGTACGGACCGCTTCCATGAGAGTGTGGGAAATAACACTCTGCTCGCGGAATGTAAATTGCAAAGCGGTCACACACAATCATGCACAATCAAACAGTCCACCCCGACTACATCGGGAAAGCAAATACTCGAGTAAATGAAAAATTTCTCTTTTAAAGGTCATAAAAATAGTATTTAAATATTTTCTAGAAATCCATTTTTACCAAGTTCAGTAAGGTTTAAACACTTTATTTTCATCAATAAGATTACAAATATGACAATTAAAACATGTTTTTGGGTCCTAGACTACCCGGACATAAACATGATAGTAGCTACGCACGGATCCTCGTCACTTCGTGCATACATATCCCCCATAAATAGTAGCACATATTTAATTAGTTCACCTATGGGGACAATTCCCCCTCACAAGGTTAGAAATGAGACTTACCTCGCTCCGAAATTCCATAACCGACTTCCAAGCCCTTCCGACGGCTCCAATTAAAACTATTCAAATAACGGGAAAACCAATAAAAATATACTCTAATACTTGTAACAATTCAAATTATATAAGTTCCCAATTCCGCTCGAAAAGTTGACCAGAATGCTCTCGGGCCCACGTGCCCGGATTCCGAAATTTCTCGAAGATAAATTCTACCCATAGCTTTACTAACTCAATTATACAATTTACTCTAATTTTCATGCTCAAATTCATGGTAAAAGTCCAGAATTCTAAATTCTAGGTCTTTCCCCAAAAATCCCAAATTTATACTAATTTTCCATATCTAAATCCATGTAAGATCACATATTTAACTCAAAAATAGGACGAAATCACTTACCTAGTGTTGCTTGGTGAAAATCCCCCCTTGAGTTCTCCAAAAATCATCCAAACCAAATGAAAGAAATGGGCCAAAACTCGTGTTTAAAACAATCTGCCCAGGCTTCATCGAGTTGTACCTTGCGATGGGCAGGTTGTACATCCTATTACAATTTTCTCTTGTTGTACACCTTCTGTTAAAACACCCATAAGTCCTTGTAGAAATATCCAAATGACAAACGGTTAGAAGATTTAAAAACTAGACTCGAAGATCTTTAATTTGATATGTTGTACACCATATAACTATTTATATATTCCGATATATGAGCTTCTAAAGTCGGATCCATGCATCAAAAAATTCTATCGAAACTGCTCCACCGGCTATCTTCAATCGATCATAACTTTCTGATAAAATATCCAAATCATGAATGATTAACTTTATAGAAACTAGAATGCAAGGGCTAAAAATTTTGTGTTTTGTCAATTCTCAGAATCCTTATATATTTCAGGATATAAGCTTCCAAATTCAGCTCCGTGATTGCACTAGTTGTTGTCAAAACAGCTTTCTGCAGAAAATTTCAGCAACTCTTTGGTCCGAAATTCATTCCGTTAACCTTCCGAAATCCACTCGAGGCCATCGGGACCTACACAAATTATACCAATATATCCCAAAACATGATACAAACTCGCTCGAGGCCTCAAATCACATCAAACAACGTCAAAATCATGAATCGCACTCCAATTCAAGCTTTATGAACTTTGAAATTTTTAACTTCTACATCCGATGCCGAAACCAATCAAATCACGTCCTATTGACCCCACATTTTTCACACACGTCATATTCAACCTTACGGACCTTCTCCAACTTTCTAAATTGGAATCCGACCCCGATATCAAAAAGTCACACTCTCGGTCAAACTTCTCAAAAACCTTCAAATTTCTATCTTTAGCCAAATGACTTCAAAATGACCTACGGACATCTGAATTCACTTCCGATCGCGCTCCCAACTCCAGAATCACCATACGAAGCTATTCCCAGACTCGGAATCCCAAACGGACATCTATAATACTGAAATGCCTTACAACCCAAATTTATGAAATTCTTCTAAAATGCTATTGATGTTGTAGACTTCAATACTACACAATATTATAAGTTAATTGTGCAGTACCCAATTTTCGAGTGTTGTCGAATAAGAAAAACCTGGTTCTTCTTGGTGTACTACTTACTACTAATTACGGAATAATAAAGCAGTAAAGTAAAGACACATATATTTTACGTGGAAAACACCTGGCTCAAAAGGTGAAAAAACTACGACCTACTCCTCAGTAGGATTTGCTCAAACACTTCACTAAACACTCTGAGCCAAACAGACTTACAAAATAAACTCTTTTGTAATCCTAGGACTAACTCTAATCCTCTTTGTATCAACTAGCTTCTCGCTAATTTCTACAGACTTCAAGCTAACTCTAACTTGAACAGTGTGTACCTATTACAATTTGCTTCTAAGAAAGTTGAAAAGATACAATGTTAAAACTCCTACTACAACCAACTAGATTCAATGATAAACGATGGAACTGTTTCTTCTAGTTGAACTGTAGCCTTTGTGTCGCACAATAATTCTGCTTGCAAAATATCTGGGAATTTTGCTTTCAGCTCTTGATTCCCTTCTGCACTTGTGCGTTCGTTTTTTGTTGTTGTGTCTTTCATCAGTAATACTTTGAGTATTTATAAAGTCAGTTGTTGAGTTCTGGTCCGATTCTACATGGGAGAACAAGTTCTTATCAAACTCAACTTCCTTCCTTCATTTCTGTCCTTACCGATTTCAACTTCTATTCTCTTCATCAGTTTGCAATCTTTTCGTATTAGGAGACATCCGGTTAGTTCTTTGATAATCAGCAATCACTGATATCTCCTATGCTTGTACGATTCTTGTGCCAACTGCTCCGTTTAGGTGTGTATGCTCTGATGGACCTGGTTCAACTTGCCAATATTTGTCAATCTTCAAAAACCATACAGTGACATAGGCCAACAAATTCCCCATTTTTGATGATGACAAACTCTGTGCTTTTATCCTGTATACACTTCAAACACTTTGTATATTTTTAAGCAATAATCATTGAGAACCAGGTTAATTAGGTTATAAATATCACACATCACATCTTCCCCTTTTGGCATCATCGAAAAGTTGCAAAATGATACTTACCAGTTTTTTAATTCTTACTCATGGTTAATGTAGGCAACTGCAGGTGCAAACATGATTAGTCATCACAAAAAACTAATAATGTAAGCTAAATAAGAAATTGAGACATTTTTCAAAACAGCAAGCTTTCATTAATTAACAGGGTTGATCAGCACCAAAACAGATTAAAATCAAAACAGCCAAAACATGAGAAAATAGAATAAAAACTGAAACAAACTAGACATTGTCCCGAAATGGGCACTTGATAGGTTTGGAGGGGGTAGCTCTGGACATTCCTAAGGCTGGGAGGGTGCATATGAGTCTGGGTTCTTGATTTGTAGAAGGGACAGCATTTGGTGTAAAACACCTTCATTTTTCTCCTTCTCCTTTGCTAACTCAGCTTTGAGAGCATCACGCTCAGCTTCCACCTCAATTAAGCGAGACTTCAATCAAAGGATCTCCATATCCTTTAACTCGCTTTCCTGCACTAGAGTACGGACCTTGTTGTTGACTGGTTGCTTCCGAGATGAACCAGGTTCATCTGCCGGGGCATTGACAATATAATCACAAGACAGCAGAGTGTCCTTCCCAAAGAAATCCTTAGCAGTAGTCATCTCAGCCTTCTTTGTAAGAACTCTAAAATGAGCAAGAACTGCAGTCAGAATAAAGCCATAAGGGGTCACATGGGCTTTGGTTCCATTCACCACTCTGTCCAAGAGCTGGATGATAAAAGCTGGCCAGTTGATCTGCTTGCCTCTATACAGGCACTCCATGAGGGTTATATCCATGTAATTAGCAGTGTGTCTTCGTTCTTGTCTAGGCAGCAGGAATTTGATCACAAATTCAAAGAGCAGCTTGTGCTCAGGCTTCATCTCACTCTTGTACACAGCCCTAGATTCAAGCTCCTTCTCATTGTCGCAGAAGAATCTGGTGATATTGAGAGCTGAGGCCATTCCATCTAAACAAGGCCATCTCTGCCTCGTGTAGTCTTCATAACCCTCAGTTGGAATGTCTAGAATGACTCCCAGTTCTTGAGAATCAAAGGAGACTTCAACTCCCCTGAACAATGAGGTGACCCTGCCTCCAATGACTGTGGCATTCCCCATGAACTCCACAACTTCATTTCTGACCAGCCTGCCTTCCATGCAAAGGACCATGTCCTTTAGCCCTGCAGTGCCAGAAAATCCAGTAAATATCTCATTCCAGGCTCCTCCAAATCCTTCAACAATTTTCCTTTCAAGATTTTTCTCTTGCCAAACATGGCAATTCTGTCTGTAGACACTTCTCCAACCTCCTTCTCTTCCTCTCCACTCCATTCTGGATCATCATCCCTCTCAACAATCTGTACTTTCTTCAACTTCTTTATCTTAGACCTTGTCCTTGAAGCAGTACTCCCAGTGGTGATGGACTAAGGGTGTCTAACGGGCCGGGTTGACCCGTAACCGGCCCGGTTAAAACCGGAACCGGCCCGGCCCGGTTCATAGGGGGCCGGGTGGGCTGGGTAGGGGGGTTAGAGGGGGTTTGTCCGTTTAATTATTTTGAAACGGGTAACCGGACCGGTAGTGAACCGTTACCGTGTACCGGTTTAACCGGCCCGGCCCGGCCCGGTACAACGGCTATTTTTTTTTTTTTTTTTTTTTTTTTTTTTTTTT
>ML426914.1:19742-130503 GCA_005239525.1 Nicotiana knightiana | reverse complement strand
TGCACTTGCAATTTATAAGTGCAATTTTTTCCATAATCATTGTTATCTTTATATATTTTACTTTATATTTTATATAAATTACAATACATGTACAAAAACTTGAAAAAAAAAATTAAAAAATTGAAACCCGGCCCGGCCCGGCGGTACCCCTACCCGCACGGGTTCATTTTTACCCGGATAAGCCCCAACCCGTTAAACCCGTTAACAATTAACCGGTAAGAACCCGTAACCGCAACCCGTCCGGTTAGAAAAAAAACGTAACCGGCCCGGCCCGGCCCGGCCGTTAGACACCCTTATGATGGACACATTAGCTGACTTCTTTGAAGAAGTCTTAGCCTTTTTGGGCTTGGGTGTCTTGATAACTACTGGAGCAGCCTCCTCTTCTTATTTGACCAGGTCCAACAACCCTTCATCTTCAACAATAACAGGTTCGCCTACCTTTGTTTTCCCTTTTTCTGCCTTCTTTCTTTTGCTCTCTTGCAGAGCTTTTTCCAATTTCTCCTCCTCTTCTCGTACAGTATTTCTCGTAGCACGTACCCTAGGAACAGGTATATCCACAGACTTAGTAGTCTTCCTTTTCTTTGAAGGAACTGAGGCTTTAGACTTTTTGGACTTTGGATTCCTTCTCTTCTTGGGGTTGTATGAGTCCCCCAGCTTATTTAGTCTTTTAGCCAAAGTTTCTTCCCCAGAAGAAACATGTTCATCTATTTCCTTCATTAGCTTCTCCAATCCAGCAGCGACTTCCTCAGCTTCAGTAGTTCCCCCTAGAACCATGACATCTTCTTCAAGATTTTCAAGAATGGGTCCACAAATTGCAAGCGTGGTACCATCCTCCCTGGATCCCCTCACATCTACTTCACCCTCGTTCTCAAGATTTTTCTCTTTCCCAAATTTTCTTTGCCTCTTGGCACTTCCACATCCACCACAGACCCCACCAACACAAATCGATTTTCAGCAGACTTTAAAGCAGAGGTAACTTCAGTATTACCTTTCTCAACACTGGATGAACCAGGTGCTTCGTCTTCATTGGTTTATTTGAATGAATCATTGGATGATTCCGGTTTAGAACCTTCCTCAGCACATAACAATTCTTCTAAGAATTTTTCTCTTGAACCAGAAGCCATAGATTTACGTGCAAGAACGTTAACACGACGGGTTTTGGGGGCTGGGGTAGGGTTTGGTGTGGGTTCAGGGATTGTAGAGTGTTCTAGGGTTGATGACTTTTCAGGAGACTCGAAACTATAGACTGAGGGAGAGTTTGAGTTGGATTCGTAGTTTCCTCCATCATAAGCTCTGTTTGGTGATGAGTTAGAAGAACCCGGTGGAGGAGACGACATGATTTTGATTTTGTTAGAGAGGGAGGAAAATAATAAGCAGTAGGGTTTTTGAGTTGAGTAAGTTGAACAAGGTTTGACTGTTGTTTTATGCACAATGGGTAATGATGGACTATTTATAACTTGTGGTTGGGGAGATTGAAACGGAAGTGTATTAACCCAAGTAGGATCCTAATCGATTAAGAACTGTCAGCTATTGGACATTATTTAGACAGTTACTCTCCCTTTAACACTAGGCTAATTAATTGAGACGAGACTTCTTGAAACTGGTTCATTATTTGGGTAAGTACGAGAATTTAATTTGAACCATAAATGGATAGAGTCCTGCTCATGTATGACTGTACTTGAATTAATACATGTATGAAGATGAGAACGTACCTTGTCAGTCACGTAAGCCAGCATGGATGAACCAGGTTCATCCTGTTAAAAATATTTATTTTGCTCAATTCACAAAGATAGAGAAACATCATTAGTGACTAGGGAATCATATTAATACACGGCAAAAGAGTATGGCAATAAAGACATAGTACTGAGCAATGATTAATCTGATTAAGTACCTAATTAAAATTTCTAGCCAAAAAAAGTAATAATTTTTTTTCAATTCTGTTTTTCAATTAGGTGATCTTAATCATCCCTAATTCAAGCCTGTTTCTCTCATAATTCTCCCTACTTAATGCTTTGGTAAATATATCAGCAATTTGACGATCGNAGAACGTTAACACGACGGGTTTTGGGGGCTGGGGTAGGGTTTGGTGTGGGTTCAGGGATTGTAGAGTGTTCTAGGGTTGATGACTTTTCAGGAGACTCGAAACTATAGACTGAGGGAGAGTTTGAGTTGGATTCGTAGTTTCCTCCATCATAAGCTCTGTTTGGTGATGAGTTAGAAGAACCCGGTGGAGGAGACGACATGATTTTGATTTTGTTAGAGAGGGAGGAAAATAATAAGCAGTAGGGTTTTTGAGTTGAGTAAGTTGAACAAGGTTTGACTGTTGTTTTATGCACAATGGGTAATGATGGACTATTTATAACTTGTGGTTGGGGAGATTGAAACGGAAGTGTATTAACCCAAGTAGGATCCTAATCGATTAAGAACTGTCAGCTATTGGACATTATTTAGACAGTTACTCTCCCTTTAACACTAGGCTAATTAATTGAGACGAGACTTCTTGAAACTGGTTCATTATTTGGGTAAGTACGAGAATTTAATTTGAACCATAAATGGATAGAGTCCTGCTCATGNCTCCCTACTCAATGCTTTGGTAAATATATCAGCAATTTGACGATCAGTAGCACAGAATTCGATTGAGATCATTCCCTTTTCATAGTTATCCCTCAGGAAATGGTGCCTAACATCTATGTGCTTAGTTCTCTTGTGATGAACCGGGTTCTTAATCATACTAATTGCACTAGTGTTATCACAGTAAATAAGAATGCTCCCACATATATACCAAAGTCCAGGAGTTGTTGCTTGATCCATAGCAATTGGGCACAACAAGAGGCTGCAGCCACATATTCAGCCTCAGCAGTAGACAAGGCTACTGAATTTTGTTTCATGGTGGCCCAAGAGACAAGGCAGGAGCCCAAAAAGTGAGCAGTACTTTTCCTGTCAACCTGGAAACCTGCATAGTCAGCACCAGCATATCCTACAAGGTCAAAATTACTACCTTTAGGATACCAAAGGCACAGTTCAGTTGCGCCCTTCAGATATATTAAAATTCTTTTTACTGCAGTGAGGCGGGACTCCTTTGGATTGGCTTGAAACCTAGCACATAGTCCCACACTGAACACAATATCAGGTCTACTTGCAGTAAGATAGAGTAGAGACCCAATCATCCCTCTGTATGTCTTCTGATCAACGGATGAACCAGGTTCATCCACATCCAATTTTGTAGCTGTGGCTATTGGGGTATCTATCTCCTTTGAATCCTCCATTTTGAATTTCTTGAGGAGTTCTTTCACATACTTCTGTTGATGTATCATTGTGCCATGTGGAGTTTGTTTGATTTGCAAACCTAAGAAGAAGGTTAGCTCACCCATCATACTCATTTCAAACTCACTCCCCATTAATGTAGCAAATTCCTTGCTAAGCTTTTCAGTAGTTGCCCCAAATATGATATCATCAACATATATTTGCACGATCAGAAGATCTTTTCCCTTTTCCTTTAGGAACAAAATATTGTCTATCTTGCCTCGTTTGTACCCATGTTCCAGCAGCAATTTTGACAATCTCTCATACCAAGCTCTAGGCGCTTGCTTGAGACCATAGAGAGCCTTGTCAAGTTTATATACATGATCAGGTGACTCTTTGCTTTCAAAACTAGGAGGCTGTTTTTCAAATACAACTTCCTTCAAATAGCCATTAAGAAAGGCACTCTTTACATCCATCTGATGAAGAGTGAATTCCATGTGTGCAGCAAATGCTATAAGAAGTCTGATTGCCTCCAATCTTGCCATGGGAGCAAAGGTCTCATCATATTCAATTCCCTCTTCTTGGTTGTATCCTTGAACAACCATTCTAGCCTTATTTCTTGTAACAGTTCCATCCTTGTTGAGCTTGTTCCTGAAGACCCACTTGGTGCCAATTACTGATCTGTCCAGTGGCCTGGGTACCAAGTGCCATACTTGACTCCTTTCAAATTGATTCAGCTCTTCTTGCATGGTTGTTACCCAATCAGCATCTTGCAGGGCTTCAACAATGTTCTTTGGTTCAATCAAGGATAGAAATGCATCAAACACACACAAATTTTTCAAGGAGGATCTAGTTTTGATTCCAGATCTCAAGTCTGTTATGATGTTCTCAAGAGGGTGAGAACTCTGATATCTGTGTGGTTTGAGTACCAGTTGTTCACTTCTGGATTGTTCCATGTTGTCTTGTAGTTGTGGAACAGGATCAGGGCCAGTATTTTCATGTAGAATTCCCCCTGTCGAGTTGCGTGGGGTTGTTGAACCTGGTCCATCACCTGTTCCATCTGCCATAGGTGCTTCAATGTGGTCATTGCTCCTCACCAGTCCAAGCTCCTCATCTTCTGGTTCCTGTCTCTCAGATAAAGAGTTAGTTCCATCAAAGACAACATATACACTTTTTCTACACACATAGTTCTTTTATTGTATATTTTATAAGCTTTGCTATGTGTTGAATATCCCAAGAACACTCCCTCATCACTTCTGGGATCAAATTTTCCTAGAGAATCTTTGCCATTATTATGCACATAACACTTGCATCCAAAAGCCCTAAGATGGGATATGTTGGGCTTTCTCCCTTTAAGTAATTCATAGGGAGTTTTCTCTACCAGAGGTCTGGTCATGCATCTATTAATAATGTAGCATGCAGTGTTAATTGCTTCTGCCCAGAAGTTGTGAGGTAGTTTGCTTGATAGAAGCATGGTTCTTGCCATGTCCTCAAGAGTTCTGTTTTTCCTTTGAACAACCCCATTTTGCTGTGGGGTTCTAGGAGCAGAAAAATTATGATTAACACCATGTTCATTATAGAACTCAGCAAACTTAATATTCTCAAATTCAGTACCATGGTCAGATCTTATTGATGCCAGTTGATGTCCTAATTGATTTTGAATTTTCTTAACAAATGATGTAAACATATCAAATGCTTCATCATTAGATGACAGGAATAAGGTCCAAGTGAACCTTGAAAAATCATCAACTAGCACCATCACATATCTCTTACCACCTCTACTCAAAGTTCTCATAGGACCACATAGATCCATATGAACCAGTTCCAACGTCCTGGTGGTACTGACTATTTTCTTACTTTTGAAAGAGGACCTTACCTGCTTCCCCCTGGCACATGCCTCACAAACTTTGTCTTCCTTGAACTTAATGTTAGGAAGTCCTACCACTAAGTCCTTATAGACTAGTTTTTTAAGTTGAGTTAGACTTGCATGACCAAGTCGTTTGTGCCACAGGAGGGGATCACTGTCCAACACACTTAGACAAGTGAGTTCATTTTCAGACAGTGTGGACAAATCTATGACATAGATGTTATTCATTCTTTTTCCCTGCAAAACAATCTTGTCAGTAAGCAGGTTAATCACAAAACATTTTGTGGAAGTAAAAGCAACCAGGTTACCTCTGTCACATAGTTGTGATACACTGATCAGACTATATTTCAAGCCATCTGTTAGATACACATGTTCAATATATCGTGTATCATTCTTACCTACCTTACCAACCCCAATAATTTCACCTTTCTTTACGTTTTCAAAGAAAACATTTCCTCCTTTGAGACTTTCAAGTGAAATGAACTGTTCCATGTTCCCAGTCATATACTTTAAGCAACCACTATCCAAGTACCAAATCTGGCTGCCTCCTTTCACTTGAACTTACAAAAGGAAATCAGGGGTTAGTTTTAAGAACCCAAACTAGTTTGGGTCCTTTTCTATGAGAGAATGGATGAATCAGATTTCTTCTGGTCCATTTTGGTATCCAGTTTTTCTTTTTAATGAATCTCTCATTTTTCTAACTTGCCTTCTCTTTTACAGCACACTCATATTTATAATGGCCAGTCTTCCCACAATGGGTGCAGATTTTATTTTCAGGGAGAGTGAGATACTTGCTTTTGGGATCTCACTTAGGCAATTGACTCCCAAAATCAATCCCTCTTTTGTTGCTACTGTGATTCTCTTGAAGCCATATCAAGGCGTATGAGGATTTATTCCATTTATAGGTTCAATCTAATTCATGTTTGACTTTGCCAAGTTATTCATTAAGAGTACTTATTTGCTCGTCCTTGGCATACATCTTATCTTTTAATTTTTCTATGTTTTCTTCTAACATGACATGAGAGTGATCAACTACCTTTTTACTGGATCCTAGTCTTAACTTTAAGTTTTCAGATTTTAGCTCTAGAATCTCAGTTTCGAGTGGATGAACCTGGTTCATCAAGATAGTGTTTTTCTTTTCAGATTCACTGACCCTTATCTCCAGGTCCATGCATTTTGCTTTTAGCATTGCACACTCTTTAGATAGTTGATCCTTCTCTTTGGTTGTTTCCTCAGAATCATCTATGAAGTCAAGTAGCAACTCAGAGAGTTTCTCCTTAGATAAAAACTTTATTTTAGTTTTAAGTTTTGAGACACTTTCCTATGGTTCTTCATAAGTCTCCTCATAAGATTCTCCAATTGCCATGAGAGCCTGATCTTCTGTCTCACCATCTTCTGATTCTTCATCTAAAATTTCCCCCCAAGCAGCAACCATAGCCTTTGTTGTGTTTGTCTTGGGTTGAACATGTTCCTTCCTCCTGTTCCTTCTCTCATATCTTTCCTTTTTCCACTCTACTTCCCACTGAGGACAGTTTTTAATGAGATGATCAGTCTTCCCACATTTATAGCACCCCTCATTGACTGAACTTTCTGGTGCCTTTGCCTTATTGAAGTTTCCTACCCTCGAGATTCCCTTCTTCCTCATGAGAAAGTTTCTGACCTCTTGGTTATCATGGTCATCTCATCCTCTTCCAGATCAGCTCCCTCAGTGATCCTCAGTGCTAGGCTTCTCTCCTTCTTTGGGTCATCCATCTTCATGGTTTCCTTCTGAGTTCATAAGTAGTGAGATTTCCAATCAACTCATCCAGTCTAAGGGTTGCTATATTTTTGGACTCCTGGATAGCAGTGATCTTGCTTTCCCAGGAGATAGGCAGAACCCTTGTCAAGATATTCTCTACCTTGTCTTCTTCAAGTATAATTCTTCCAAGAGACTTGAGTTCATTTGTCAAGGTTGTGAACCTTGTGTACATTTCCTGAATTGTCTCTCCTTCTTTCATAGTGAAGTTTTCATACTGAGAGTATAGTAGTGTACCTAGACCTCTTCACTTGAGTTGTTCCTTCATGGGCTACTTGTAGAGTATCCCAGATTTCCTTGGCAGTGGTGCAGCTTTGGATTCTATTGTATTCATCTGGTCCTAATCAACACACTAGCCACCTCTTTGCTTTGGCATTCTTCTCCCATTTCTTCAGATCTTTAGTCGTGCAGTCAACCCTAGTCTTAGGTACATCTAGACCTTCAGCAGTTTTCTTCATTGTTGCAAGTGGTCCATCAGTGACTATGTCCCAGAGTTCATAGTCCTCTCCAATAAGGTGATCCTTCATTCTATTCTTCCACCAAGAATAGTATTGGCCATTGAAGAGTGGTGGCCTTGCAGTTGATTGACCTTCCCAGTTCCTAGGTGGTGCACTCATCTTGATCTTTTCCAAGGTGTTAGTCTTTTCAAGGATAACCTGCTCTGATACCAGTTGATGTTGTAGACTTCAATACTACACAATATTATAAGTTAATTGTGCAGTACCCAATTTTCGAGTGCTATCGAATAAGAAGAACCTGGTTCTTCTTGGTGTACTACTTACTACTATTTGCGGAATAATAAAGCAGTAAAGTAAAGACATAGATATTTTACGTGGAAAACACCCGGCTCAAAAGGTGAAAAAACTACGACCTACTCCTCAGTAGGATTTTCTCAAACACTTCACTAAACACTCTGAGCCAAACAGACTTACAAAATAAACTCTTTTGTAATCCTAGGACTAACTCTAATCCTCTTTGTATCAACTAGCCTCTAGCTAATTTCTACAGACTTCAAGCTAACTCTAAGTTGAACAGTGTGTACCTATTACAATTTGCTTCTAAGAAAGCTGAAAAGATACAATGTTAAAAATCCTACTACAACCAACTAGATTCAATGATAAACGATGGAATTGTTTCTTCTAGTTGAAATGTAGCCTTTGTGTCGCACAATAATTCTGCTTGCAAAATATCTGGGAATTTTGCTTTCAACTCTTGATTCACTTATGCACGTGTGCGTTCGTTTTTTGTTGTTGTGTCTTTCAGCAGTAATACTTTGAGTATTTATAAAGTCAGTTGTTGAGTTCTGGTCCAATTCTACCTGGGAGAACAAGTTCTTATCAAACTCAACTTCCTTCCTTCGTTTCTGTCCTTGCCGAATTCAACTTCTATTCTCTTCATCAGTTTGCAATCTTTTCGTATTAGGAGACATCATGTTAGTTCTTTGGTACTCAGCAATCACTGATATCTCCTATGCTTGTACGATTCTTGTGCCAACTGCTCCGTTTAGGTGTGTATGCTCTGATGGACATGGTTCAACTTGCCAATATTTGTCAATCTTCAAAACCCATTCAGTGACATGGGCCAACAGCTATCTTCCATAATATGCCCCGAAATCGCTCTCGGGTTATCCAAAGCCCGATATGGATATACGCCTAAGTCCGAAATCATCATATGAACCTGCTGGAACCTTCAAATCCTGATTTGGAGGTCGTTTACTCAAAATTCCAATCTTAGTTGATTCTTACGACTTAAGGCTTCCGAATTGAGAATTTTCTTCCTAAATTGACTCCAAACTTCCTGAAATTCAGTTCCGACCACACCTACAAGTCATAATACTTGAAATAAAGCTGCTCATGACCTCAAATTGCTAAATGATGCGCTAGAACTCAAAATGTCTGGTCAGATCGTTACAGTTACATACCTCAAGAAATGGAAAAATAACAAGGAAGGATCTTAACCAAATAAAGGTCTAGATGCTAAAGAGTGATTTGAAGCCTAAACGCAACAGCAAAAACAACCTCAAAATCAAGAACACCAGCAGGAATAACAGCTTAAAACCCAAGAAAACCGAAAGTTTTGGAAGAAATTGATAGCCAAAACTACTCCTTGAACCCAGGAACTAGGCAGAATCTGATTCAATATTCATTTGTGTTTCTGTTTCTGATTTTTCTATTTCTTCTCAAATTGTAAAGAGAGATTTCAGAATAGGAAAAGAGAGCTATGTATGAAGTCTACTTTCAGTGGTTAAAATGTAGAAAATTCTATCTAAAAATCTGTACAAAAAATCCTCTGTTAAATCAGAGAGCAGGGCCCGATATTTATAGGGGCTTTTTGGATAGGATATGCTTAGCATATTTCTTATCCAATAAGCTGAAGGAAGATACAAATGCATTTGTCACCCTTATCCTTTTGGGACAAATACCCTATTCTAGAAGGTTTCAACCCCCTGAAATTACCTTTTTAACCCCAAAAAATCTGATTTGTTTATTCTGGAAGGTTCTTGGGTTGTTACACCCAAGATTCCTTTAGTTAAAAAACTTATACTACCCATTAAAGCCCCTAGAATTACCGTTTAGGTAACTAAGGTTAAGGTTAATTGGGATTATCTATTTAACTCTAGTTAATTATCTTGAGTGAGTAATTAATTCTGTAAAGCTGAAATTTAACTTATGTTAATCACTTTTAGAATCTTAGGTTAATCAAAGACAGCCAGTTAGGTTAATCAAAGACAGTCAGTCAGGTTAATCATTAGGTAAGGAGTAACTTTATCTAAATTAATTCATTACTAGCTAAACCTTTGTTGTCTTATCAAGATTTAATTAATTAAGTTCATATTAATTAATTACTTTAGATTGATTAGATTAAACTCCTTAAACTTAGTTGCTAATTTGAGCTTAAGTATCCAAGTGTAATTAACCCCCTAATTGATTTATTCATAATTACTTAATTAACTAACCCTAGGTGACTAACTAATTTTGGGTTAAAATCAGCAGTTAAGCAAGTTAATCTTGGGTTAGTTAGTTTAGGCAATCACTTAACATGTACGTAATTGAGGCAGGGGTAGTAATTAGGTGAATAATCCGGATACAATTACACCTTAACAAATACATAGACCTAATTAAGTTAAAACTATGAAACAACAAGTTAAGAACTAGGGTTAACCATCAATTTCAGTCACAGAGGAAAGCGGCTCAAGCACTACGCCGCAAAGTTGCACGGTACTGCCTTGTTCGCAACTTACTTTATCGCAAGATGTTCGGAGGACCCCTAGTTAAATGCCTTGGACGTTTTAAAAGGGGTTAAGCAGTCATCATCTAAAAAACTATATACCTTCGAGTCCGGAATAAGTTTCCTTTTCAAGAAAAGGACCACACGGAAAAGGAATAATCAAGTGCTCGAGATTTCATTCTTCAAAGTTCAAACCCTTGGGGGACTATACAGTATGGAAGACTAAGACGAAGCAAAGAAGACTATCAGAAAGTCAAAAGCTCGAGTCTAAAGACCCATCTACCCAATGAGACAAGTGACACGAGCAGAATCGAAAGAAATCAAAAGAGCCATCCAAATACAAAGCCTAATGCAAAAAGCAAAAACCTTCGAACATATTCAGTTTGAAAGGCAAAATATTAGTCACGAGAAAGAAATGTACATCTTTATACTTATTCAAAATTGTTGTAACAAAAACAGTTAGGGGTAAAAGATCATCATCAATATACTCATTCAAAAAACTGTTCTCGAATAAAACAGTCATGGATGAAAGATCTGAACCCTTGTATTTGTTCAAGAAACTGTTATCAAATAAAAACAGTTACGAATAAGAAAACATTTCCCTCGTACTTATTAGAAAACTGTTTCCAAAACAGTTACGGGTAAAAACCCCAATCTTTATAAAAACTGTTACTAGTGAAAAACAGTTATTTCCTTGTATTAATGTCGAAAAACTGTTACCTATGAAAAACAGTTACGAAATACAAGAGTATATTAAATCTGTTAAATAAAAACAGTTGCAAGCGTGAGTTTTAGACGATAACCGAACACATGTAAAATGTCATGGAAGTTCAAACAAAAAACTTTCCTTGGAAATATTCTTAAAGATGTGTAAAATTCCTATCACTATATTGCATTATCATGAAGTTGAGACATCTTCTTCATGTCAATTATAAAGGGCCCTCTTCCATAAACTATGTCTATTACAAAAAGGCACATATTTAATATGATAATGTGCCTATTAAAAAAAGGTTNTAAAGCATGCAAAAGACTTAAAGAGTGAAACAGAAACTCAACAAAAGTCGAACTAACATTTATATATTAAAAACGGCTAAAACTAAGTATTAACTTATACTTAGCCGTATAAGATTTTTATTTGGGGACTTAAAGGAAATCCAAATTTACCCCCGATGGGACTGGGGGTAATCACCAATTGATACAAAGAAAAAGAAAAAAGGGATTAACCAACTAGATCTTTTCAAGAGAGGGGTTGACTTCAGTGGTAGAAGGAGCGGGAGCAACTGGAGATGAAGAGGCATGAGCGGCTGGAATCTCACCATCATGTGAAGAGAGTTTATGACCCTGTTGAGCCTTCTTCATGGCTTCCTTAGTTTTGGTTATTTCAGCACTAAGGTCAAAACCATCTTGACTGATTTCCATCAATGTGTCGAGGCGAGAATTCATATACGCCCAGCTCACATCGACAGCAGCCACCTCTTCCAAATCTTCATAATCTTTTGCCCACACTTGAAGCTCTGGTCTCAGCCCGTCCTTCTCCGTCTCTACAGCTTCATGAGCGGCCCTTAATGGAAAAATCGACTCCTCTAAAGTTTGAGCTTTGTCTAAAGCCCTTCAAAGATCTTCTTGAGTACGAGTGTGTGATTGCACGAGCTCGCCTGAATATTCTTCCTCCTGCCCCAGCAAATTCTTCAAGTCTCTAATCTTCTCTGAGGCACGGGACAGCTGCTACGCGAACGAAGACTCCAGAAAACTCTTATCTTTGTCAGCTTTCCTGCAAGAAGCCCGCTCCACTGCTAGTTCTACTGCCATAAGTCTCACCTGCCGCTTCAAGGTACTCCTTTCCTCTTCTAAAGCGTCCATATCAATCCTTAGGCTATCATACTGTGCTTTCCAATTATCAACTTCTGCCTGCAACTCTCTTATCTCTTGGTCTGTGTTGAAATCCATATAAGGTTAATCTACAAGAAATAAACCAGTCAGATATGGTAAATTTCATATACGAGAGTAAAAGAGGATAACTTACACCATACCTTCAAAGAGGTATGCACGACCTCATTGGCCCATGTAAGAGCACCGTGGCTAGCTAGCTTTGCTTTCTCAGCGGGACCTATCAAAGGCTTGAGCCACACTTCAGGCTCACCCGTATTCTTGAGAAGGTTCCCCTCAGCTGGAACCTCTATTACCACTTGCCGCATCTCTCTGCTGGAAAACCCTACTTCCCTAACGGAAGGCATGGAAGCAGGCAGAGATGGAATAGCAACAGGCACGGAAGGTTGAGGAGTTGGAGAAGCCACGGGCAAAGAAGCAGGCACGGAAAGTTGAAGGGTTGAAGAAGTTACAGGCAAAGCAGCAGCAGAAGTTGAGATAGCCAAAGGAATAGACGAAACAACTTCTCTCAAAGAAGCAGGTAAGACAGCAGCCAAAGGGACGTCGTCAGGAGCAAGATCAATTCCATCACGAAAAGGGGAATGTGAAACATCATCAAAAATAGGGGGGGTCAATCACAGACACGGAAGGCAAGGTTGAGGCAGTAGGCTCATCATCTAAAACCATTCGCCTTCTCCGTGGCCTGTGCACTAAAGCACCCTCTTCCTCTATGGAACGAGACTCACTAATATTCCTCTTCGAGGAAGATGAACCAACAATAATTTCTTGGGCTTGAGCCAAGGACATCTTCGGGATAAAGGAAGCAGACACCTTACGAGCAGAGAGGTACTTCCAACCATACCTCCCAGAGAGGTACTTCCAAGATCTTTCTTCTGAAGGAGCCACAAATAACAGTTTTTCTACCCAATCACGAATACCGGAGACATTCTCAACAGTATTCATGATTGCCGAGAAAAGAAAAATAAGCAGATACGGTGTTAAATAACATATCTCAAGTCAAAACAAGAAAAAGTAAATGCAAGCTAAAGCATACTCACATCCGCAATTCCACTTCTCAGGGAAGGGAAGATTTTCTTCACCCACTAAACCAGCAGTGGGTACAGCAACATACCGGAGGTACCAACCCCTATCCTTATCCTCTCCTGGGGTTACCAACACTCTTTTTCTTCTAGCAGTCAGAGTAAAAAACCCTTCACAAAATAAGGTAGGAGAGTAGAGGTGAATAATATGGTTGAAGGTAAAAGGAACCGAGGCTAAAGAAGCCAAACTCCTAAGGCATGCAACAACTCGCCACACAAGCGGGCCAACTTGTCCTAAGCAGATATTGAAAAAACGGCAAAACTCAATTATAACTGGGTCAATGGGGGGTCTAAACCCTAAAGTGAAAGGATACGTATAAACAAAAGAATATCCCGTCTTGTAAGACGTTATTCTTTGATTACTATTCGGAATATAGACAGGAAATCCAGATTTCCAAAAGCATTCCCTACGAACAAGTGAAATCTGACCCTCAGTTATAAGGGTTGGATATCTTTCTACGCTATCAAGAGAAGAAGATTGATCTACAAGAACTTGACTATCCCTAGCGAAAACAAACTTAGCAGGGACAATTTTATCGACTCCGGGTTCACAAAGGAGTTCGCCTCTACCTCTAGACAAAGACCGAGAAACCCTAAATCTTGGAGAAACTGGAGATCTAGTGGAAGGAGAAGGAACTATCTAAGAAGAAGAAGAGCCCCTCGAAGGAGTGGATCCTAGACTTCTAAGTCTACCATCCCTCCGACTCCTAGTCGGAGCAGAAGAAGGCGCTAAACTTTCAATATCTATTACTCTTTGAGGTTGGTTTGAAGAAGACATGTTTACAAAGGTAAAGAAGAAAGTTCTTTACAAAAGACAAAGTTAGAAAGGTGTTTCGTGGAAGCAAAGAAAAGAAAACATGATTTTATACTTGAAGATAACCGTCAAACATGAAGAAAAAAGAAAATAATGATAAAAAGTCATAATTGAAGATGCTACTTCGGGACTGTCACAACCGCAAAAAGCCCTAAAAGGTGCTGAGTAAATGCAGAACCAATCCGAAAAGGACACGTGGTATGAGCATTAAATGGAAGTGACAAATGACGCATATGGTGCAGAGAAGGATACAATGATTCAGAGAAAAGAGGCGACAAAATATTCCCGCCATAAATGAATATACACTTACCAAATATTAATCGTTAAATATATGGTAAGTGGGGGGACTATCTGTATTGGTAAAAAAGAGTTTCACACGTAAGCCAGCTTTTGACAACTCAGCCAGTCACGTAGACACAGGAAAACGTGACAGTTGGGCGTGACTCCTTGAAGAGATACGATACAAAAAGGCATGGTTCAGTAAATCCACGAACTTATCAGCCACGGGAAACTCAACTTGATCAAAACGAGAGAGAGGAACGATCAGAATGAATCTAGACAAAGCTACAAGCAGATTCAGGGACCCACAATTGATTACTCGAACGTTATGTAACTGAACCCCAATTACCGTTATCTTTTATAACGCCTCATTAATGTCATAATTATTCATTAATGAGTAACCATAGCAAGAGCCATACGTTATAAAAATCTCTTATATAAGGGAGGGGAATACAACTTGTAAAGGCATCTGATTCTCGAATACAATCAACGTCGATATTTTATTTCTGCAATATTGTTTATTATTCATTTTTCCCGTTATCTTAATTATCAGTAACCCGTATTCATCTTAAAAATAAGCTTTAGTTAAAGGGTATAATTCTTTGGTTAAACACATCTATCAAGAATAAGGAAATAAGTGAGTAAACAAAAACTTACATGCAAAGTTCCACTTCTCAGGGAAGGGCAAATTTTCTTCACCTACTAATCCACCGGTAGGGGCAACAACAAACCTGGCATACCAACCTCTATCTTTATCATCATCGGGATTGACTAAAACTCTCTTACTCTTAGCCACAAGAGTAAATATTCCTTGGCGGAATAACTTGGGAGAGTAGAGGTGAATAAGATGATAAAAGGTAAAAGGAAGTGAAGCTAAGTTAGCCAAATATATGAGGCATGCTACTGCCCTCCAGACGATAGGACCGATTTGTCCCAAACACACGTTAAAAAATCGACAAAACTCTATAATGACAGGGTCGATGGAAGGCCTGAAACCCAAAGTAAAAGGGTAGGTATGTCCAAAAGAATAGACTGCTTTGTAAGAAGTTATCCTTTGATTTTCATTGGGGACTAAGACCGGGAAATCAAATTTCTAATAATAGTCTCTGCGCACAAGAGAAATCAAACCCTCAGTAATTTGAGTAGGGTAAAGATCAGCGCGATCATGAGACGTCATGGAAGAAAGTTGTTTTCTTATGGCTTCACTGTTATTTACGAAAGAAAATTCAGCGGGTACAATCTCATCTACCTTTGGTTCACAAAGTGGTTCACTGGACTTTCTACTCTTAGAAGAAGATCTAGAAGCTCTAACCCTAGAAGAAGATGGAGTAACAATAACCCAAGAAGTTGGTGGAGGAGTAATGTTACGTTGAGAAGAAGAAGACCCTCTAGAAGGTGTTGAGCCCAAACTCCTTAATCTACCGCCCCTTCTACTCCGGATCGGAGCTGATGAAGGAGATAGTTCATCGACTATTATTACTTTTATGGGGTCTTGTTTTAAAGAAGACATATTCGCATGAAAGAAGCACTTGCAAGCAGCAAAAGAAAGTTAGAAGTTTTTCGTAGAAGCAAAGGCAAAAATGGGTATTGATACACGAAGGCAACCGTCAAAAAATGGAAAGATACTGATGAGAAAATCATTATTAAAATTGTCACTTTGTGACTGATGTAGCCGCAAAAATCCCTAAAGTGCGCTTATGAATTGCAGAACCTATCCGAAATCACCACATGGCACGTGTATTTAATAAAAGTGACAAGTGACGTATACGTTCAGAGACAAATGCAATGGTACGAGTAAAACAGCGGCAAAAAATTCCCGCCATAAATGAGTATCCACTTGCCAAATATTCAAGTGATAACTAAATGGTAAGTGGGGGGACTATATGTATTGGTAAAAAAATAGGCATTACACGTGTAATATCTTGGATGACAAAGCAATATACGTGGAGTAATGGAAGAGCGACATCTGGATGAAATCTTAGAAAGAGGTACGGAATAAAGAGGTATGGGGTAAAATACCCACAAGATAATTAGAAGCGGAAGCTCCAGTCTAATTGAGGAGTTGAAGAGACACGTTCCGAATGAACTAAGGCAGAATAAAGGGCAGATTCAAAGGTCTTCAATCAATGAGCTAAATGTTACATAATCTTCACGCAACAGTTACAGTTACCAATTGTAACATTACGTTAATGATATTATTAGTCATTAATGCTCAATCATTAAGAAGAGTAGATGTTATGTTAAGAAATTTCCTCTAAAAGGGAGTAAAACCTCACTTGTAGAGACACGTTCGAGCCACTACTGAAATATACTTACTTATATGTTATCTTATTGCTTTCTTATTTACAAGTCTAAATCCTATTATTAGCTAATTTCTTTGGTTATCAGAAGCCCGAGTACTTCTTAAAATAACTTTGACTAAGAATCCAATTCTTTGGTTAAACAGACCCATTGGGGATATTTTGACTCTCTGATAAAGCCATTTTCAAGCAACTTTTCCACCTATTCGCGGACAACATCGTTTATCGCGGCATTGAACTTTCTTCTAACTTGCCGCACTAGGAGGTAAAATGGGCTGACATTCAATTTATGTGTTGCTATTTCTTTCGGTATGCCCGGCATATCTGCCTGAGAAAAAGCAAAACAAGTCCGGAATGTTAGCTAAAAATTGACGAAATTTACCTGGTTCTTGGAGTTTGTGGCCAATGTAAGCCTTTTTGTCGTGATCGCTTTCGTCGAGTTACACGGGGTTGGGGTCTTCCACAGTTGACCCTGTAGCTCCACGCTTCGGGATCCTTGATGAAATCTTTCCCTTCGTCGCCTTCCGACCTCAACCTTGTTAGTTGCTATGCTTCTACGCCTCATTTTAATTGTTGAGTGTATGTGCAGTCTTGGGCGATGCAGTAGCATTCTTGGGCCGTGCGTTGCTCGCCACGGATGTTGAATACTCCCCACGGTGGGAAACTTGACGACCTGATATAAGCTGGAGGGGATGGCTCTCATGGCGTGTATCCAAGGCTGCTCAATGATAGCGTTGTACGTCATGTCTTGATCTATAATGTGGAACGTGGTTTCCAAAGTGATACCACCGGCCAAAATGGGTAGCGCGATTTCTCCGAATGTCCGCTCAACTGCATTGTTATTTTCTTTTTAGATCTAGAAAAACTAAGACTTTGACTAGGAAGTCCCCACACACGGCGCCAAATTGTTTGATAAAAAAATGAGTTAATCCTCGGTTAAACTAATAAATGATTTATCAAGATTGGACAATCCTAGTTAGAGCTAATAATTCTAAATTTATAACGAATAACGTGAACAACAGTATACTCAGAATGAGATATGGATAATAAATGTGACCAGATGTTATATGGTGTAAAGAGAATAAGCAATAAATAACATTAAATGACAATAAATGTAAAATAGAGGGAAAAATTCACCCAATATTGAAGAGGGTGAAGGATTCTGGCCTCTGACAATGATGAACGACATGGGTAAGATAGAATATCATGCACTTTCTTGGATCTGATGGAAATGACAATAAAATAGTTCACAAAAAGGATGAATCTTAGTAAAAAGTAGTTCTTTGTATTTTCTCTCGGGGCTTATCCTTTTACAAGTGTTCTTATCATATGTAATTTTACATACCTTTTTCCTCCTCTTTATTTCTATTTATATGAGATATTCTCAAAGAACCCTAAAGTACAAACAGAAAAAATATTCGGTAGAATATTCCCTTTGTAGATCTCAATATAAAACTAGCCGTTATTTATAACTTTACTGCTCGACCTCGACCATGACCGGTTGTCGAGCTGTTCGACTCATGAAATTACTGATCGACCACGACTACACCACTCTTAACGATTTCCAAGTCATCCTTCTTGTCCAACTCTGCACGACTTAGTCCTCAATCTGATTTTGACTCATACAATTATAACCACCACAGTCCAAAACGGCGTCTTTAATATTTCTCTTAGCATTTTTTCCTTTTTCCATGGCATAGCAAAGAAAAGGCAAATTTTACATAAACAAGGCAAATTAAACAACGACAACTTAAAACAAGGAAGAGTTATAAATTTGATAAATACAAAATTAATAAAGGACTTCGATGTAAGTTTGTTTTTGCGAACAATTAGACAGTAGCAATCTTTTTTGCTATACCGTATTATTATTATTATTATCATTATCATTATCATTATCATTATTATTATTATTATTATTATTATTATTATTATTATTATTATTAGGATTGTTGTTATTGTTATTGTTGTTGTTGTTAAAAGGGATGGCTCGTGAGTATAAAGTAACGGAAAAGGACTATGAAAGTGAATTTTTAAGCTTAAATTTTTCGATTTTAAGTTAGTTAATATGAGTGTAACTATACTCAAATACTCTTGTGTGACAACTGTAGAATACAACAGCATATTTATATATAAAAAAAATTAACATAGATGAATATATACTCCATCCATCCCATATAGAATGATACTTTTATAATTTGAAGAGTCATGCTTCTTAACTTTAATTACGAATTTATATATGAATTTTAAGTTTTTTAGAATAAAATCTATAGAAAAAATACAACAAGTTATAGTAATTAATAATTCAAAATATTTTTAAAGCACATTAACAAAAAGAATATAACTCATTTAACTCTCAAAATTTAGACCAAGAGAAAGTAATCGGGTACATAAACACAATACGTGCAGCTCCTAGACATGACAGAGCTGCTATAATTTGACTGCATTTTTATATTTATTGTTCAACTTTTCCTTTTTCTCTTTAGAAGCTTTTAAACATGAAAAAAAAAAAACATTGTGGCTAAGAACACACCAACGTTACAAAAAAGACCAATAAAATAGAGCTTCAATTTTCAACATGACAAGAAAAAGCAAAAATCCAAAAACCTTATCAGTTATATCCACCTCATGTATATTTCTCCTATCTCTTTGGATTTCATTTCCACACATCAGCACTCAAAACACACTGTAATAACCCCATACTTGTCTACACTTTTGTGAAGTCTCCGATCAAATCACCACCGCATTTCAACCAATATTCCGGCGGCGAAACATGGCGGCCACAGCTGCCACTGCAGTAGCTTCTTCATTCTCCAGTACTCTTCATTGTACACGTTTTAAAACATGGCCTAATTATAACTCAGATCATCTCCTTAAAGTTTCATCCACTAGAACACCAAATATTACGTTAGTGTTTTCATCATCATGTGAAGTGACTTCAGTTTTTAAGAAGTGGAGGGTGGTGCCGAGGTTGGCGGCTGCGGTGGCGCAAGAGGAGGCGGCGGCGGTGACGGTGGAGGAGGAAGAGGCCGAGGTTGTTGAAGAGGAAGTGGTGGTGGAGGAAAAGGGAGGAGAGGGTTCTGAAGAGAATAGTAGTGAAGTTGAAGGTGTAAATACCAAGCTATATTTTGGGAACTTGCCCTATCTTTGTGATAGTGCACAACTTGCTGGAATTGTTCAAGATTATGCTATTCCTGAGCTTGTTGAGGTATGCACTTTCACTTTTATGTTCAATTTTCAGCTTGTGATTGGTTCATAGATTAGTGCCTTAATCTACAAGATATGGTATGTGTTCGAACAAAGTCTCACATATATGTGTTTAACCCAAAAATTAAATTTAAAGGTCAAAACAATTAAATTTATATTTTAGGGCACTAATAACCAATTTGATTGAGTTTTCCAAATAAGAACAGTAAGAGAACAAACAAATGAGCAGAATACTAAAGAAATAGTATAAGAGGAAAGAGAATTCTTGTTGATGAAAATAACTCCTCTTTTGTATCACTTGGATCTTGAATTGCCAGAAATAATATGCTAACATCGATTACGAGAATGGTAAAGTGATTTCTCAGATGAGATACAATGTAGGGCATATGAGTTTAAATAGTAATCCTATTCGTAACTGATTGTCTCGTTCAATACCTGTCCGTTTCAATCATTTATTGTATTTATTGTACGTTAGATAATTGATTCGTAACTGATAGTGTAATAATGTCTAATCCTGTGTAATCCGGGATTTAGTTGATTCTCTTCTCATTCGGGATTATGAGTGATTCTTCATACCTGATTTGGTGGCATTCTGTTTTGATTAGTTCCGAGACTAATCGTTAGTAGTTACAATACCAACATATTTTAGTTCGGAGTGTTCTTTACACGCTGTCCACGTCATTCTCCACTTCCTTCACAACTTGATTGGCCCGTGTTGAAGCTTAACTGGTTCATGCGGCGAACCTATTTTTTACCAATACAATATGAAATATCTTTGATTCTGTAACACCTTCTGGAGAAATTGTGGTGGATTTAGGTTAAACTAGGCAATATCACAACATAATATAAGTATTTTGGATTGGCTTAATCCAGCACAAATTGAAACTTGAATTTCAGAATAAGGAGTATAACATTGTATTTAGAAACTGTTCTTTCCAATTTTAACATGTGTTAGTTAAGGGTGAGACAGATTAATCAGAACAAGAAGATCAATACTGTGCAGAAAAGTTTGAAGCTTGGTTTGAACTTGACCTAAAGTGGAATACATTTGTAGTTAAATGCTGAGAAACATGTATTGAATGTCTCTTTAGTGCTATGAAAAACTTCCTCCTAAACAAAACCAAAATGTTACTCCTATGGCCTAAATGGATTTCCTTGCTAATTTATTCAATTTGTCCAGGTTCTTTATAATAGAGAAACAGGTAAAAGCAGAGGATTTGCATTTGTGACAATGAGTTCTCTTGAAGATTGCAAAACAGTCATAGAAAATCTAGACGGAAGAGTAAGAGATTAATTCAATTTCCTTTAGCGAATCGATGTTTTGTTTAACAAAATTTTTCTGACATTGAGCTGATTTGAGGCTATAAATTGAAGCAAGATGTACTGATTTCAGGAGTATGGTGGCAGAACCTTAAGGGTGAATTTCTCAGACAAGCCTAAACCAAAAGAACCCCTTTATCCAGAAACAGAACACAAACTCTTTGTTGGTAATTTGTCCTGGTCAGTCACTTCTGAAAGTTTGGCACAAGCATTTCAAGAATATGGAACTGTTGTTGGAGCTAGGGTACTATATGATGGTGAGACTGGGAGATCTCGTGGCTATGGTTTTGTTAGCTATGATAACAGAGAACAATTGGAGAATGCTCTTCAAAATCTTAATGGAGTGGTATGCATTTCTTGAACTCACTTTTTGAAGCATTTCATTTGGTTTAGATTTACTTCTTGAGAAAGGATTAAGTTAAGTTATATACACTAATCGTGTAAAGATTTGTTATACTAGTAGTCAGTGGAATTTAACATATTATAACAAGTTGATCACCGTTATTATTAGGGGAGTCTTCGCGTAACTGGAAAAGTTGCTGCCACGTGACTAGAGTAGGTCACGGGTTTAAGCTGTGGAAACAGCCTCTAACAGAAATGCAGGGCGAGACTGTGTACAATAGATCCTTGTGGTCCGGCTCTGGCCCTTCTCCGAACCCAGCACATAGTGGGAGCTTTGTGCACCAGACTTCCCTTTTTATACATATTATTTACATCATTAGTGCGTAAAACTTAAATGTCGGATTTTATCCCCCAACTAGAAGATCGCTTCGGTATCATACCTTAGACTGCTTTTTTTCCAAAAGAACTATCCGAAGGCCGGTATGATTTGTTGCTTCCAAATAGGGGCAAATCTAACATTTGTACCTTGATTTCCAGTATAAAATTCACTAAAATTGCTTTAAAATTTGAGCTATGAACCCATAACTCAAACAAGGAGATGAGTTTAATAGTTGAAACTAAAATCTTGAACCCATAGAACTAAAATTTTAGATCCGCCTCTATTTCCAAACCTGGTTCTCATTTCTTGAGAAAATGAATGAACTTCTATTATTTATGCCCCTTTTTTGAATGTGCATTTCAGGAACTGGATGGAAGGGCAATGCGCATTAGCTTAGCACAAGGGAAGAAACAATAAGATGGACAAGATTCTTGTATATTAGTTGTAAAAGTTGAAAATTTGCCATCAATAGAAGAACAATGTCTTATTCATGGATTAAGATGGCTAAAGGCTTTTAACTAGGACAATGGGAGATGTACCATTTGAATTACATCTTCCATAGGTTGAGCTTTCTATCTTTGTTTCTTTAATGCCTTTTATAATTTAGAGATATTTTTGTTCCTTTCATATTTTAGAGGAGCTATTAATGTGACTCAAACTAATTGGCAGTCTTATTAGTACAAGCAAATGCACTAAACAATGTTTGGGATTAGTTTCTTGTATAAATACCAGCGTACATAATTATTCCACAAAAGTTGCGAAAATTAACACACCAAAAACATGTGTTGGACTAAACATGCTTTATTTTCTATTTTTTTCTTTATTAATTAACTATGATACTCAAATTGACGTGGCAGATTAATGAGAGTTGCTACGTGTCATCATCACCTTTTAACAACTAAAATGCTTAGTGGGCGTTTGGACATAAGAATTGTAAAATTTCAAAAAAAAATGAAAAAGTTTAAAATGAAATGTTATTTGAAAATTAGAGTTGTGTTTAGACATTAATATAATTTTGGGTTGTTTTTGAAATTTTGTGAGTGATCTGAGTGAAAATTTTGAAAAACAGTTTTTTGGAGTTGTTTAAATTTTTGAAATTTCAAGTGAAAATTTTTCAAAATTTTATGACCAAACATTGATTTCGGAAAAAAAGTAAAAATTTTCCAAAAACAAAAAAAATGACAAATTTCCAAACAAGCTCTTAAATTCTTGCCATATACTTTTGGAAAAGTAATGTGGACGCATTGAAAAGGATAATAGATACGCAATTTGATTGCATCTTGATTATAACAATCAATGATGCCAAAGAAATTTGCGTTTATCCTTCAAAAAGATAGACAGTTAAGTAGAACATAATAAACGATCGAGGTATTGACTTTAACTTTAAACTTAATCCAAATAATAAAGTCTGAAATTTTGATACTCGTAAGAATTAATTTTAGTAATTCTTCCACATTAAAAGTAGTATCCAACGTTTATTCGTCGTCTTATTATTCAGGTGATACGTTTTATCTAAATGAGCATGTTTAGATTTTATCCTATAACAATTTAGAATTGATTCCCACAATTAGATTCACTTCATATTAACAATTAAATAACTACACTAACAAAACATTATTAGTTTGCTAAAGCTAATAAGATTATATCAAACTTACATATATCCTAAATAATGAATAAATCTTAGTTCCTATTGAAGATTTATATATATTTATAACATAAAATTGGGCCAAGAAAAAGTCTTGTGCTATACTTTTTGTCATTTATATAGTAGATTCTTCAAACATCACAATTAAAGAATTTTCAAAATATACTTAGAGATTTATATGCCGATAAAAGAAAATAAAGAACATTTAATATGAATGATGCTCGAATAATTAAGTATGAAGCAAATCCAAATGAGACAAAATGAAATCCTCCAATACCGTTATTCATTAGATAATAGACGCTTTATACTCTATTTTTTTCGTAATTAAACTTTCTGTACTTCTTGTTAATAATGTATATAGCCGATATGGTTCAAGAGAACTAAGATCGCTTCCTACCTTGCTTCCTCTCTCCCCTGCCGCGCACGCGTCGTGCCATGTTATTTATTTTCAAAAAATAAATTATATTTATCTCGTACCGCTTCATTTAAGTGTTTCATTGTTTTATCCTGTGAAGATGGACATCGATAGATATCGTCTGATCCTACTCATACCTTACCTCGTTTTGCTTCCGTCTCACCCCTATTGCCCACTTCAGTTAAGTGCTTTCTTGTTCCACCCCACTAAGAACAATACATTACTAATAAAGATCGATAGTTGCCCAGTCTTACTCGAGCCTTATCCCGTTTTGCCTTCTTACCCCATTGCCACTTCATTTACGTACTTCCTTATTCTACCCTGCTAAGAACAATAAATTACTAATATATATCAATATTTGTCCGATCTTACTCATGTTGTACGCCGTTTTGTCTTCGTCTCGCTCCATTGCACACTTTACTTAAGTGCTTCCTTTGTTCCATCCCGCTAAGAGCAATATTTTATTAATAAATATTGGCAGTTGTCCGATCTTACTCCTAACTTACCTTGTTTTGCCTTCATCTCACTCCATTGTCTATTCATTTAAGTGTTTCCTTATTCCACCTCGTCAAGAACAACACATTACTACTTTTTTTTTTAATAGAGGATATTTATATATATAACGATTAAACTGGAAAATGCATTACAAAGTACTGATAGTGCCGGGGTACTGTAGTTTCCCCATTAGTGTGGTGTTTTGAGATACAACATCAATATTACATGTCAAAAATTTCTTAACAACTTCAGTTCCTAGGAGTCTCAAATTCAGGATCTTCCGCTGCGCGAATTTCTAAGAAACGAAGTCATAGGCTTTTTTGCAAACATCAGATGAACTGCTAGTAAGTTGGATCTTCCCAAAAGCCTTGGCTTTGCGGTCTTTTTTGCTATATCATCTGTCACCCTGTTCTGCTCCCGACTCCCTGTACATGTGGCTCACCACGACCCTGTCTATCATTTGCATTAACAATCTACATTCATAAATTATGGGATCATATGATTTTACTTGTGAGTAGCATTTGAATTATTTATGCCCGAGTCTGTGTTGATGTGCAAAGGTATCATCCATTTAATAAATATGGATAGTTATCCGATCCTATTCGCAACTTACTCCTTTTTACTTCTCCTATGACGAACTTCACACTATTAGATAATCCTAATACTGAAAAGAAAGCCCTATCAATGAGGTCTAAATCAACGGTTGAAAACGTGCGGACATTTACCCAACCAATAAAAAACCAGCACCAAAACCGTGCAAAACACAGCTGTTTATTAAGATGCGCATGTTTTCTCACCAACCTACAAAATCCTCCTTATTCTAACGCGTCAGCAGCTCTCTCTCTCTCTCTCTCTCTCTAAGCATTTTAGACCAGTGGTCACGAGCCCTCACTTGTTCACTCCATTTTTTTCTCTCTCTAGAAAGTGATTTAACTCGTGATTGACGAACTCAGTGCCTATTGCTGCTGTCAGTGGAAAGTAACGGAATATATATACACACTCTCTTCTGCTGCTGCTGCTATTTTGCTTGCGGCAATGTGAATGTTGAATGTGTGAAATCTAGGGTTTTGGATTGTGGATTTTAGATCTTTTGCAGATCTAGGGTTTTGGATTCTCATTTCATTGGATTTGCTTAGTTCGTTTCTGCCGCCGCCGTGTTCTACTCAATGGCGACGCCTTTTCACTTGCCAGTCACTGCTGCTCAGGTCTCTCTTTTCACTTGCCAGTCACTTGACTGATGAAAAACTACTTAAGTTTTTACCGTTTCTTCCTTGTCTGTGTAATTTATTCGTAGACCAGTTGAATAGAGTGTCAAGGCATTCCTTTTGTTATAACTGTTGTTTCCGTGCGTGTGTTTATTCATTCGTAAAGCAGTTGAGTAGAGTGGAGGAACGTTTGTTTGTTTGTTTGTTTGTTTGTGTGTAGCTTTAGCTTTTGCTGTTTGGATTTTTGATATATGTGGTTATATATAGATGGATTTAGCTTGTATGTAGCCCGTCAAAAGGATAAGGATAATAATCCCGAGATACATTGTTGGATTATGTAATTTCATGTTCGGTTGAATTTTCATTTCCGTTACAAATAATCCCAATGAATTTTAATTTCCGTTATAAGTAAATCCGGGATTAGCTATATCACAATTTTGGTATTATTTTTATACCACATTTAACCCGGGATAACAATCTCGAGATAAATTAAGTCTTTTCTGTTATTAATGAAACCGAAAGAAAGTAAAAAAAATGAGAGCTTTTTGTATAGAAAAGTTAAAAAAAACAAGAACTTTTTGTATAGATCGAGACTTGTAGTTTGATTCCTTACTCATTCCATATTTGGAAGAATTGCAGAAACCGTTTGATAACACTTCTTCCTATTTCTTTCTCAATGATATGTGACGAGCTAATCACGGGATAAAACATCAAACGACAAAAGTGCCCTTCTTTAAAGTTAAAATCGGAAATTAAAGTTTATCCAAGTTTATCTATTGTGACCAAATACATGTTTTATGTTATACCCTGCATATCCCATTTTTAATCCAATAAGTCAAACATCTACCAAAATAGTATATCCACCAAATAATCCCGTTATTGTTTAATCCTTACATTATAATCCCCCCATTATAATCCTGGTATAACCTTTTTTTCAAACCAATCGACTTCTGACATTGTAAACTAATTTACACAATCATTTTAGTTTTATCTGCTGTTAAACATGATGTGCCCCGTTTTGTTAGTTACGAATACATGTTGAATTGGCTTTTAAGTGACTTGACAGTGTAAAAGTTCTTTACAAAATCAATGTGTAAAGTTAAATTCTATATGGGTATGCATGTCTACATCCACTTTTAAGAGATATAGAAACTACTAGAGGTAAATATTTTTGCTGTGTTTATTTTCCCTTTAAATGCCACCTGTATATAGTTGGAATACTATAGTGATTGAATGTCCTAAAAAGGGACAAATTTTCTGAAAAGAGCTGCAATCTCTAGTAATCAATGCAAACAATTAAGAATATAATGCAATGGAAACAAACGAGATATATAGGCAATACCAACTAGTTAAGGATAAGTCCCAAAGAAGAAAAACTTGTTTAGGAGTAACCGATTAAAGGTTAGTTGTTTTTGTTGCACTTACATTAGATTTAGTAAGGGTGTGTGGGATTTAGAGAACCTTTAGCTGTATAGAGACCTAATTTGCCTTAGAGACAAATTACTTATCAGTGCTAGAATGAAATGAGCCTATTAGAGCGGAATATTTGGAGGACTCATATTGCTGATCCCAACTAGTTTGGGATTGAAGGATTCTGATTGATTTATTGATTTTTAATATCTGGGGTTTGAATTTCATTTGTTTCTGGGGTTTCGGTAATGTTTCAGGTTGGGACGTACTTCGTGGGCCAGTATTATCAGATGTTACAGACCCAACCCGATTTTGTTCACCAGTTCTACAGTGATGCTAGTACGGTGCTTCGAATTGATTCCAGCACCAGGGAGACCGCTTCAGGGATGCTGGTATTTTATCTAAAGTGCCTTACTTCTTTGTACTTTCTTATGAGTTAAACCTTCTTTCTAGTTACTTCTCAATTAAGTGTTTTTGGTTTTTGCCTTGGAATTTGGTTAATTTATGCCAGAGTTTGGCTGATCCAAGTCTATTCAATTTACAATGGTGAAAACTAAGTTGAAGTCTCTTATTCTTGTGCTTTTACTGTTTGTTTGGCTTCAAATAGATCAACTGCAGAAGCCAAAACATTAAACTAAATCACTCTCCAAGTTATCCATCCATTGAGTTGGACATTAAATGCACAAAAATTACTTAGATGATTATTGTTCTTGATTTTGTTGCTCTAGATGTGTTGTACAGGGCTGACTTTAACATTGGACCAGCACCCTTTTGATTTTGTTTAGCTGTTTCAGTTGTCAGGTGCTAATTGAAGCTTATTACTAATGTATGACTAATTATTGTTTTAGAGTAATTCACTCATTATTAGTACTATATGGGATATGATTGGGCAAGCCAATGATTGTTTGATCTTGCTCGATTCATGTTCTTAACTGGAGCATGGTTCTTTGGTCATCTCTATGATGTCCATAAGTTCCAGATTAGCTTTGAGGAGTTCTTCCATGAAGTTTTAACCCCTGTTCTAAAACAAAGCCAAATTTGGAAAACTATCTGCTGAGTGCAGCTTTCATTTCCTTGCTCTAGGTATTTAGGTTAAAGTCAGTCTTTCTGAAACACAAATATAGAAGCTATGTCCATCAAGTTCTCCGTTTCCCTAGTCAGCCGCATCAGTGGTTTTTCTATGTCCTCTAGAAGTTGAAATCTGAAAGAAGTGGCATCTGGTATACCTCTTTCCACCACCACTCCCCTTTTCTGTCATGTGAGTCCCAAAATGTACACTTCTATCAAAGGAACTCCATATTTCGCTGGTGTCTTGAGGTCCTTCTTAGTATCATAACTACCAGTGAATTACTTCATAAAAAGAATCATAACTACCAGTGAGGTTACATGTCACGTGCTCTATTACTAATAAAAGTAAAAGATTTTCAAATAGACAAAAGAGAAAAGTTTTATCTTTGAACCCCTGTTCAAAAAGAAAAGCCTTATTGTTGAACAACTTCTATTCCAGTATAATAGAACTTCAGGTCATTTTCAACTAGCTAATAAAATGGTTCATGATCTGTCATGTTCCTTTGGCCCCAATATGATTTATTCTGCTCATTTTGATTGTTCTTTCTATGATTTTGTGCAGCAAATCCACACCCTTGTCATGTCGCTCCATTATACTGGGATAGAGATTAAGACACTTCATTCCTTGGAATCATGGAATGGTGGTGTCCTAGTGATGGTTTCAGGTTCTGTCCACGTGAAAGGTATCAACAGGAGTAGGAAGTTTGTGCAAACATTTTTCCTTGCACCCCAGGAAAAGGGATACTTTGTCCTCAATGATATCTTTCACTATGTTGATGAGGAACAAATTCTTCAGCATCCGGTGTCCTATCTAGGGCAGACTAGCCTCGATTCCAATCTGAATGTCTCCACTGCAATTCAAGAGCAAGGTATGAGTTCAATCTTCAAGCTTTTCATCCTAAGATGTCTGATAGGTAGATCCTCTCACTATTGTTGTCTCTCTCTCTCTCTCTCTCTCTCTCTTTCAAAAAAAGAAGAAATTATTTAGTGTACTGTTAAGGTCTGTCTCTTTCTTAGCTTTTTCGGAGGAGGAGGAGAGCGAGGGTGTTGGGGTGTGTAACTAGGAACAGAACCATGCAGCAAGGCAGAGCATGGTGAATGCTTCGCCCTAGCTAAGTTGTCGTTAGGAAAGAATACTTTTTTGACGAAGTAGGGAAGAATACTTCTAGTTGCTCCAAAAGCCAAAGCTCACTAGTTTTCCAATTGTCATTTTTTTTTCTGGTGAGAAGTTTTGGCGATATGCTATAAATTGGTGTTGTTTCTTTATGTAACCCACACTCCTAGGTAATTAACTTGAAGGAAAAGTTCAAGAAAAATACCCCATCTCTTCTTACAACAGCTATAGCTTGGCAAAATGATTGCACTTTGAAACATCTGTATTTTTTTGAAATGGTAAAGTTTAACATCACTAATGTGTTTCAGTACACAGAAGGGTTCTCTTTGTATTAATTATTTCAGGGTCGAAGTAGAGATATCCCAAAATGTTTTTGTACTTCTTTGAAGTAGTTTGTCTAGATAATATTAAATAGAAAGACAAAAAGATGTTTGGAGATGTTCCTAATCCTAGCGAATAATGATGACTGGAAAGCACCGAACTGGAGCTTTCCAAAATAGGCTTCCCTTTGAAGCACCTTCAATAAGTGTTCCAAAAAATAGATGCTAAAAGCTAAAGCTCTAGTTGCCTGTACAGGTTGTAATTATGCACTAATCACTAAACATTTGCGTCCTACCGAACGGGAAAGACCTCACATCAGCATGTTGAGTGTTGTTTATAGTTTGTCTATGTCATAATGTCCCATTCTGTGCTGATGACATATCCTGTCCGCCTTTTATTAGATTCTTAAATGTCAATGTACCTGAATAAAGACTTGGAAGTCAGTTTCTCTGCAACTCTGTGTACTAATGCTGCAGTACTATAATATAACTTGTCAAAAAGAAAATGTCCATATTTAAAAGATTAATGATGGTTTCTGCAGTACCCAACTACATGCTTGGTGGCGAAATCCAGGCAAGGGAGTTTGCTGCTCCTCCTAAAATTCAAGATAATGGGCCCATCAATAACTACAGTTTTCCGGAGGAACGGCTGCAGCATGTCCCTGAAGCCGAGAAGATCCTTGAAGATAATTTTGCAGCACAGTCCAACGGTTCACTTCAAAGTACAATTAATGCAGTACAAGAACATTTATCCAGTCCTATTGAGGAACCAGTTGCAGAGCCCCAAAAGCACACTTATGCTTCTATTGTATGCCATTACCTTTACCTTCTTCTGACGGGTTACATTCTCATATTGCCTTGAGTATGCTTTTGCTATGAACTAATTTTATTTGCCTGATTCTAAATTGGAAGTTACAGGTTACTAAAGGGCAGTCTGCACAAGGAGGACCAGCTCAGTCTTCTTTCAACAAAGTTACACCTCCTCCTTCAGAGTGGCAACATGTGCCAGAGCCTCCTGCTCTGTCATCGGTTCCATCGACTAATGCTATCGAGAGGTCTATAACAGAGGCAACAGAAGAGGCTTCAGCTGTGGAAGATGAAGGTTAGTTTCTCATACGTTGGTACAACGTGCTCATCCTTTCTTGTCAGGAATGTGTATTCTTTTCTTAAGGGACCTCATTTGAGTGATATGCTTACATGATTTTCCTTTTTGAAATTTCGGCAGTTGAAGTCAAGTCTGTATATGTCAAAAACGTGCCTACAACGATGGCGGCTTATGAAATCGAGGAGGAATTCAAAAAGTTTGGTAAACTAAAACCTGATGCTGTTGCCATTAGAACGCGAAAGGTTTGTTCTATCATCTTTCTTTTGTCTACTCCTGAATCTAGGTTAGGTCGATATAAAGCTCATCTGGAGTTTGATGTGATGCAGGACATTGATGTGTGCTATGCATTTGTCGAATTTGAAGATGTGACTGGTGTTCAGAATGCAATTGAGGTTTGAACTAACATTTCAATTTGAGCAAATCTTTAATTATACTTTTTGTGTTTTGGTTTCAATACTCTAGCCATAAGTTTTTCATTTCTGCCTGGTGCTTCTAGATGTGTTACTCGCCAGTTATGTTGCTATTATTATTCCCTCCGTCTTGATTTTAATGATGCAATTTGAATATCATGATAATTAGGAAATAAAAGTACAAACATTACCAATTGAACAGAACCGGGATAAACGTGACTTTGTTCGGTAATTTCCATTGCTAATTGAGCATCATGCTTGCCGTCTGCCGTGCTAAAGTAAAGTCATATTACGAGGGGAATATGTAAAACCTGCTGTAGTTTAACCCAAAGTTTTGTAAAATCTAAACTATTACCTCGCAGTTGGATCGGCTTGGATAAAATATTTAGAATGCTTAGACTTGCTAAAATTATTCTTAGTTAAACTCTTCATCTTCCAAAGAGTACGAAAATCAAACAAGACACTGCTAGGAAGGCTGCGATGGATTGACATCCTATCTTTTTGTAATTTGAATAAGTGAAAATGGTGCTAATTTGTGATGCGGTCAAATGAATTGGCACAAAATGGAAGTAATCCAAGTAAAGTGCTGCGGAAGTTGTGTATTATCTTGTATCTCTTATTTTTCTCCCCTTCATTTAATTGTAATTAATACTGTCAACTAAGACTAATTACTGCATTTACATTCATAATAGGTATTGGCCATTAAGTAAACTTTATTGCAGGCATCTACTGTTCAAATAGGTGGGCACCAGTTGTACATTGAAGGGAGGAGACCAAACAGAAACAACTTAATTCGAGGAAGTATGTGCTTTTTTTCTTCTCAATTGTAGGCCAACGAATAAGCTATTACATTTTCTCATTCATGAAATCCAGCATATCTTTAAGCTAAATTGTTTCTTGTTGTCTTTCTAAGATTCTCTGAGCACAATATTTTTCTACTAGGTGATCACTAAGCACAATTTTAGCAATTCAAGAAGTTGCTTGTGGCACTCTTCTATAGTCCAGAAATGTTTACCCTATCAAATTAAATACTCATCTTTCAGCCTATTTGGAGAGTAAGCAGAACAGCTTTTCTACTTTTGTTTTGGCGGTGAATGGCAGTGACTTTGGTTCCCTACTTGGTGGAAGATAAGGGACGTAAAAGAACGTGGATCAACCAAACCATCCCATTAACTTAATCTTCCTTTCTTGGAGTAAAATGTTAACCCTGGAGATAGCTTTCTTCATGTGAAAATTCAGTATAAAATGAACAATGAACATTACTACTTCCTGGGATTACTTGCAATAACCCGGTTTCTAAATGAAAGTGGTATCATGAATGATGAAACAGGGAGTAGAGAAGAATAATATGCTCAGTGGGATTATAATCGCACTAGTTCACTTGCATTCTCGTCAGGCTACAATTGTAAATATTGGCTCCAACCCCTTCACCATGGTATTGGTCTCAAAACAATTCATATGCTGGTATCAATAGAACTTACTTAGGACCTCGTTGATTTCTAGTAAATAGTTAGTGTTTGTTATCAGTTGAAGTAGGGCCTTTTTTAATACTCACAAGTAAATAGGGCCTATATTAGGTTCCTGTGTGTTCGTAAGAGCCAAAATAGGACTGTTTAGGGAATCACTAAGCCTGATCCTTGTCTGGTGGCTTCCTGCTTCATTTCTTTCGTTTCATAAGTTTCTTTACTAAAATCTGATGTCATGAAAATTTATTTTGCTCTGCTTCCACAAATGTTGAGATTCTTTTTGGTTTGTGTTTAAAATGGGGACACAGGAGGAAGGGGTAGAGGCAGAGTTAGCTACTCCATGGACGGGAGGGGGCGCTATGGCAGCCGTGGTTTTGGCAGAGGTGGTCAAGATGGAGGTGACTGTGACTACGGAAGATCAAGAGGAAATGGTTACTATAGACAAGCTCCTCGGCAAGAAAGAGCTTACTCTGGCAATCAACAAAGCTTGAGAAATGAGCAGTACTCATGGGAATAAGCAAGTTGAATTTTTGAAGGACAATACCTTCCATACAAGCCATTTTGCGAACCGCTTATTCATCTTCAAAGTTCTCCAAAAAAATTAGTATACTTTGAGAAGCATCAAAATTTAGATTTGTTGGAAGGAATCATCCCAAATACATAATATTTTTTGGCAGAAATAGCAAGTGTTTTTTAACTTACATGAACTGACTTACCAAAAAGGAGTTCCAATGCAGTTTTGGCCTGCTACTGGATGTTTTGCACAAGTTGTCCATTAGATGTTTTCATTTTAACTGATTGATCTACATACTCCTCTCACCAGCATGAATATCTCCGGCCTAATGCAAACTATAAATCCTAAACAGGCTTAACAGCCCCCTTCTTATTTGTGTGTTATTTAGTATTTTGGCTTCTTGATGCTTTGCTACAGGTTTTAAATGGTATTGTGAGTTATTGGATAAATCATGCCCAGCTATGTTACAGAGAAAAATGAGATATTGACGATGTGAATTTTCATCCCGGTTGTGTAAGTATGGCTTGGAGTCTATTGTAGACAGGGCCATCTTAGCTCCTCAAAAATGAAAGAGAAGAAAAAAAGAAAACTAAGTTAAATAATCTAGTGAGGATTTATACTTCATCGACCGTTAGATCAAGCCCTTGTTGACTAATACTTGAGAGGTAAAACTTAACTTGTTGTATGTTATGAAAGATCGTATGGCTGTAAACTAAACTGGAAGGGTAAGGTTATGGAAATGCAATAACATGATTTCATGTAAGAGTGCCTGACTTCTGCAGATTTTTCATCAAGTATAAATGTATAATCAAGTCTTTCATCTTCTGCTATTATTCCCAAAAGAACACTGTACAAGGCCGATATTAGTGTTCACGTATTTATTGCTCACTATACCCGCATTTACCATTTAAAAATTGTTTCAACCTTAAATGTATGATCTCCACAATCAGAGGAAGATACAAGTCTTTAGATTTGATGAAAAACTTGAGAAAAACTATTATTATGGTTAAAATTGGCCAATATGAGAAATCGGAAGCTGATTGTGAATCCATTAGGCATTTGCAGCCACAACTCCTTGAAGAAATGGTGCTCCATTGTGATTGCCTAATGTTTCATCTTCGTCTTCGTCTTCTTCCTCTGTTTCCCAGAGAAATCTAGCATATGCAGCAAGCACGTCGCTGAAAAGCATAAAACAAGTAGTTCAGGTACAAGTAGCAACGACATGTTTTCTTATGTAAAATGCAAAGTGCAAACCATTTAACGTCATACCAAAGATCGCCAAAAATCTTCATATTTTTCCATGAATATATTTCGCATAATAGCATCAAACTTATATTAGTATCTTCTTTCATTAACAATTTTAATGCTATCAAATACTCCTTCACACATCACATAAATCTGTAAAATCGTTGACCAAGCAGGACATGTGTTTAGGCAATGAAGTTATTTTTTCTGTTAATTTTAAATATTGTGAATATAAAGACGGGGGCCTCAATTCAATATTACCTGTTTTCTGGAGAAGCTTGAACTGCCCTCTTAAAGTAGGATGAGGCTTTAGATTTGTCACGATGAAGTTGCCATATCAACATGGCATAATGTGAAATAGTTTCTCCATCAGTAGGATCCGCTACTATTGCACGTGAGTAATATTCTTCAGCACTTAGTAGGTCTCCCTTGGTCTGCTGGTCCAACAACAAACATGAGAAAGGTAAAAACCTATCCAATAAATTCATTTCAAAGTAGCAGCAATAACGGGAGACGGAATTTTCCTTCCAATATCAAATTCTGGTTAGTACACCTAAACTGTTGTAGCATTTGTAAAGATCTTGAGTGACAGGAATGACATAATTGATAATACACAAACAAAATTTTCATATTAAAGCAGGTGGTTGTGTTTCTCCACATTCCAATTGTATAGAGTTATGGTAAAACGGTGGTTATTTTGTACAATTTGGAGAAATAGCTGAAATCTTAAAAAGCATGTCTCGGGGGGAGCTTGTTCCGGAAAATAAAGTATCTACCATCTGAGACACTCTTAAGGAGACTGACTATGTCGATGGATGCAGCTTTGGATTCAAGCGGGCACTGCTTGATTACGTGATAATACAGAATATTTGAGGCAGAAAACAAGAAACATTCACCTGACAAAGAAACTGCGCATAGTTTCTTAAAAGCACAGGGTTATGAGGATTTTCTTTGATCATTCTCCTGTAGTACTTCTCAGCATTTCCGTCCATATCAGATACAGCTGCAGTATAATCAACGGGAGAGTCACCACCAACTCTATTATCCCCAATTCCAAGTCCTGCTGCAAGATGTAAGGGAGAGCTAACAGGACTGTTATCTTCTTCGTAATCCAGGTCTCGTGATGCAGTAGCTTCCAAAGTCACCTCAATCTGGGTCATCCAGAAGAAACATTCAGTCAAAAAGAGTTTACACTTGTATACTTGTCGCCAAGCAGAAAGGAAGGCAAAAAAACCTTAGTCTTATCACTCTGCATGTTCATTTCGTCCTCACTTTCGTCGTCATTGATATCCCAAAGAAAACTGGCATATGCTGCAAGAACATCGCTGGAAACAATAATAGATTTCAAACAAGAGCTATTTACTCATTCTCTCATTAGACGAAAGGTGTAAAAGTCAATTATAACCTGTTTTCAGGAGCAGCATGAACTGCACGTTCAAAGCAATCCGATGCAATATCTTTATCACGGTGCAGCTCCCATACCAATTTAGCATATTGTGACAAGGTATCTCCATCTTTTGGATCTGCTAGTGTAGCTTGAAAGTAATAGTGCTCAGCTCCAGAAAGATCTCCCTTTGACTATACACCAGATTGCAGTGAGTTACATACTCTAGAAAAAGGTGTTACCACATAAACAGAACCAAGACTAGGACTAGATCACAAGAAAAGGACAAGAATAAAGATGGGGAAATTTTTACAACCAAATAGCATAAAAAACATGTAATGTTTTCCGTGCTTTTCCAGCCAAACCATAACAAAATCTAATTATGATACGCAGAACGGAATAGCATTACGAATCAGGCGATATTTTATACGCTTTTTACACTTCAAAACCACTAAATTTATCGAGGACATACATTGCCAAGACATCAAGAAAGTAGAACTCACTTTCCCTTTTCATGACTTGGTTATGCAACCGCTAATCCATAATTAGTAGAGGATTTAAGCTTCAAAACGAGTCAATTGATTATAGAAGCTTCCAAATTAGATCCCGATTTGTAAGAAGTAACTCAGACTACTGATACTATCCTAAGGTACTAGTCCAACCGGCCTACTTTATTAAGGGGCAACTTAACAGCAAGAACCAGAAGTCAATGACGAGATCAAATCGAGAGAGGTGACTATAGTTTACCAATTAGAATACTAACTTTGCAGTTTATAGAACCCTTAAAGTATCTTAGGTGATTTCTTTCCATCTGTCCAAGCCTTGGTGCAGTATGTGTGCTGGTGGGAGGTACTAGGTACCCCTAGAATTAGTCGAGGTGCACGCAAATTAGTCCAAACACTACGGTTATACAAATTCTAAAGGAACTTACACATAGAATCAAACATTTTGACTAAATTTTAAATAACAGAAAAAGAAAAAAAAAGATTTTGTGAAAACAGGAAACAAACACTGACCTGCAGAAGTTGAGCATAATTCCTCAAAAACAAAGGGTTGGAAGGCTCTTCTTTAAGAACCCTTTTATAATATTCCTCAACATCTCCATTTTCATCAAAATCAGAAGGTGCAAACTCAACACCACCACTATTTACAACATTGCCATCAACCCCAAATCCAGTAGCAAGGTACATTGGACTAACTACTTCTCCACTCTCTTCAATTCCAAGCTCATTAACCCCATCAAAAACCCTTTCTTTTTCAACTTCTTCATTTTCACCTTCCTCAATCAAACCCATTCCCTTTTTCCCAAAGCTGAAATCACTACCACCTATATCTGATATATTATCCCCTATTGTCACAGACCTTATTATCTGCCCATCACTTCCCACCAAATCTTGATTTTCATCAGAATTATATATACAAAATGATGGTTCTGTATGCAACATTTGAAATTTCTTGGTTATGGGAAGATAAAGATGTTACCTTTGAGCTATAGACTTCAAGATTATAAGAAATTGAAGAATTTGAAGATGACCCTTTTAAATTTCCTGCAGACTGAGCTCTTTTGGGGGGGAGAGGGGGGGGGGGAGGAGGGATTTTGGACTGCATTCAGATGACCCCACAAAGGGAAAAATGTGTAGGTGAGGAGTTTCAACTTGCAAGAAAAGAACTCAAATTTTGGAGTGTAACACCATTAAAGGAGGAGACTCATAACAGTGGAGTGATAAGATAAAATATACTCCTAATATCTTATGACCAATTACTGGGGATCTTTTTCTTTTTTTTGTGTTAATGAAAAGGATGTTTACACAAATACCCTATCGGATTCAGTATTTATTTTTCTTAATCGATAAATATAGATTATATCCTGATTATATCTGGTTATAAATGAATTATACACCTTGAATGAATGGCTATTTAGGTTAGTTTTTCTTCTGAGAGATTTGGGAGAAATTCAAAAATAGCTAGATTTATAATTGATCATTCAAGAATAGCCACAATTTCAAAAGTAATCGAAATTTAGCCATTTTTCATGTAAAGATAAATCTGAACGAAACACTGTTCAAAATCCAAAAAATACTCTAGCATAATATACTGAAATTCCAATATAATATTATGGAACTCCAGTATATTATACTAGAATTCCAGCATAAGTATATTGGAACTCCAGTATATTATATTGGAGTTTCAGTATAATATACTAGAGTTTTAGTATAATATACTGAACCATCATAATATGCTAGAAGTTCATACACAAGTGCTCTAATATCCAGTATATTATGTTGGAACTTTCCGCGTGTTGGAATTTTCGCATATTACGCTCGAAGTTCATACACAGATGCACCGATCTCTAGTATATTATGCTGGAACTTTTCGTGTTGCAGCAAAATAATGACTATTTTTTAATGACTTTATAAATGCTGGCTATTTTTGAATGAGCAATCCAAAAACTGGCTAGCCCGTCTATTTTGAAGAGAAATTTGTATTTGGTGAGCTTCTAAAGTAGCATTAGCATTTGTTTGGCGTCTTTTTTATTTTTTTATTTTCAACCCAATGTTCAGTACAGCGTTGGACTGTAGTAATATGAATTCGAGTCGAAAAATCTTATTTTAGAAATAAAGCTTCCAATCAATCCGAAGCTTGATTGAAATAATTTTTGAGGAGATCCTATATTAAAACAATAAAAAGAATAGGAAGTTAAACTAATAAATAAAGATTTGTAATTAAAAGCGTTGACGTGTAGTTGTGGCTACCATAAATAAAAGATAATACCATTTTGGATCTTCTATTAAGAAAGTGATACTTTATGGACCCAATCTGGAAAAGTGGAGGTGGGATAGAGGTTGACTACTAATAAATGCAATAATTAAATAAGTTAGATATCCATTGATTCCTAGTTTCGTGCTCTATTTAATAAAGTTATTTGCATGGTTGTCATGTATCAATAATCTCAAGATCCTATGTAGGGTATATTTTTTAAAAGAAACTTGTGAATATAAAATACACCAAAGCTGCTACTTTCATAAAATCCAATCCTCTCAAAGGCAGAATATCTAAGAGAAACTCCTACTTGTATAGTTTTGTCATTTCGGTATTCAGACATCTCTATTTGTTCAAAATTAATTTTATAAATCTCTCGCACTATTTGACCGAGCTTATGTGATATTGACATAATTGATGTAAACAGAATATGTGTAACACACGCGCGTAGAAAAAGGTTTCTCTCACCTTTCTTCTCGCCCCCAATCCTTCTTTTCCCCTCCACCCTACAACAAATAATGAATGAGCCTTCGAAATCACAAAATCAGGCAGAAATATACGATTTTTCAAAAGAATCTTTACATTTCTTTTCTTTTTCTATTTAATCAAAACTCAATTGATTTCTCCCAACTGAACCTTTTTTTGTTGTTTACTCAAAACCAATATTTAGTTCTTCACTAGAAAAAATGGCGGTTGAATTTCTCTTTTTTCTATTTTGTATGGCTAGCAGTAATTATAGAACAGTGGCGAGAAGTCAATGTGTGAGGATGGTCTTATGGATGAAAAAGGGTTATGATGTCAAGGACGATCTTTGCTGGTTGGTTAGGGAATGGTTCAACGGTAGATACATACAGAAAGAGGTTGTAATGGTGTCTATGAAGTAGTTTATTAAGGCATTTTGGACTTTTTTATCAATTTATTTTTTAAAAAATTCTTTCTGCAAAAATAAACAATGACGCGGAATAATCGATAAAGTGTAAAATGGCAAGAAATATTAGGTTTGGGTTGTCGGTCATATTTTTAATAGTTTATTTTCCTATGTGGCACTAGTAATGATGTGGCGTTTTATGTGTAGGAGATTGTATACACGCACTGGCAGCCTCATGTCATAACTGTATATTATACACAGTTTGAACGAGTGTAAGTGTTCAATTGAAAAAATAATAAGTTTAGGGACCAACATGATAAAGTGGCACAAGTATAAGTGTCATTTAGACTATTTGGCCATTGAAATGGCAATAAGTATCTGGGGCGGAGCTAGAATATTGATTACGGTTAAGCCTTGCTCCAAATTTTGTATTTATTTTAAAAAATTATTAAATATGTACAAAATACAACAACAACAACAAAAACAACAACAATATACCTAATATTATCCCACATCATGGGGTCTGAGAGGGTAGTGTGTGCGCAGACTTTACCCCTACCTTGTGAGAATAAAGAGGTTGTTTCCAATAAGCCATCGGCTCAGGAAAGTATAAGTACCACATTAATGAATATAGACAAGACGGGACAGTACCAAAAAATCATACAAAAACAGAATAAAAATAATAAAATAATAAATATGTACACAATATTAATTTAAAATGTAATAACTTTAAAAAGTCAAAATCCCGAATTCATAAGCTCGCTAAATCCTAGCTCTGCAAGTACTATGTGTTGTGCATGTAACATTTGCACGAAAGTCTTTAATTTCCTTCACTAATACGAAGAGGGAAAAGGCAGTGGTGGATCTACGTAGTCACTTGTGGGTGGTCAAGCACCCATTATCTTTAACAAAATTTAGTAAATTTACATAAACAATTATAAAAATATTTTGATAAATATTAGAATGAATACCTATAACTAAATTCCTTTTTCTTCGTCTTTTAGAATTTTTGTCGACGAACACCTGCAACTTTAAAATAATAGATCCGTCAGGAGAAAAGGTGCATAGCAATAACTACCAAAAATAAGTTTGACAAGACAACTATTAAAGACGCATCTGAACTGATTTGAACACAAAGAATATCATTAACACTCACATGCATCCACTGAGCTGCTAAAAACTAAGGTTCTGGAAATCAACATGATGCTTGTGAACTCTTTTTTAACCCGTCAACCTCACAAGCTATATGAGACAAGTTATTTCTAGTTATTTATAACTTTTTGTATTTATTACGGGATAAGGGCTCCAGTGTTCAGATAAGGCTTTAGCCTCGAGTCAAGATACCCTCGAACTGATAAGTGCAAGAACAGTAAAGATGGAATAAACCGATGAACAATAATACAAGTAAGAAATAAAGAGTTGTATTGCTTTTTTCTCAGTGAATAATGATGCCTACAAATGATTAGAACTCCTCTTTATATAGTAGAGGAATTCTACTTATGGTATAAAATCTAATTACAGAAGGAAATCGTATAATCAGCTAATTAACCGCTTCTGATTTGATCCGTTCTGAGATTCACGCCACGATCCTCGACCAATCACGGATATCTCACTTTTCTGTTACTAAGTTATCCCCGATGTTACTTGGAATCTATCTCCCTTGGCTTCGATTGATACCGACCTCGATCTAGAAAGAGACTTCGATCTCGAACTCAATGTCTCAGCTCTTTGATGCAACGTCTCAGTCTCGATCAAATAGTAAAATTGGGTGGCTCCGATTTCTACCATATACAGATAGTCCCCTCATTTCTTGGAGCGTAGTGACAAGAAACGAACTGAGCCTTCAATTCTTATCGGCCTCGATGAATTATGATGGCATCACCGTGACGTAAGCGATGGAAGTGATTGAACATCCCGTCGGTACAGTTCCCCAAACCATTAATGAGCGTCAGTTGATGATCGGCCACTAGTGCCGTTGAACCGTCACGGTAAATCCATAAATAGGCCTCCTTCTTATTGAATCAAACTTATGTTCTTCTAAGATTTTATCTCTCTCAAGTTCTTCTCTTTGACTACTCCTTAGGTTTTCACCGATGATCTCGCCCAAACTCACACCACAAATAGGTAGTGAGGCGGTCGATGCAATAATAAAACCTAACGTAGGTCGAGATTAAATCCACATGGAGTTATAATTGGGATTAAGTATATATTTAGTGTAATTGTATGATATGTCCTAAATTACTTTTCCACATTCTTGTTTATTGTTTCTACTTCTACTTTGTGCTATTGTTTGCAATTATAAAATTAGGAGACAATATTTTTGATTTTGATTGTTTTTCAAATGATAAAAGGATCTAGGGTTCCGACTTCCACCTAGTTGGTTACCTAACGGATTAAGAGCTTTAGGGCATGTTTGGATGATCGGGATACATTATAGCAATCACACTCAATTACTCACTCTATACTTCTCGGTAGTTTGAGTGACTTTGCCCGATTAGGATTTCTCAAGTCCAAACGGTTATTTCACAAAGCAAGTGATAAATATTCTAGTCGGGTATTACTATTTTTAGGTTTAACCCTTTAATTGGGGCTATCAATTTATTGAGTTCACCCCAATTCCTAGTTAGCCACGTTTTCCTAGACTTTGTCTCTCTTTCTCAAGTAGAGACTAGGTCAAATAGGCATGAACCATTGTTTGCAATCATTAATTCTAGAATTTAAGCAAGGACAAGGCTAAATAACATATACCCAATCTTAAACAAGTCATAAATCAATAACCCATTAAGTACCCATACTAGGGTTGGGTCACAACCTAGTTAAGGATTTAGCTACTCATAGAAAATGAAGAAATAAAATAAGAAATTAAGATAAAATGCATAATAATTAATTATGGAAGAAAAATCTAATGTTTAGAAGCTAATATAGTACACAATTACTCAAAACAATAGAGAGAACAGCTCAGATGCTCTCCCAAAACAAAACTTAACCTAAAAATGATAAAAAGTTCTATTTATACTAAGCTGAAAATATCTGACGAAATTGCCTCTGCGAAGGTTGTGCGGCCGCACAATTATGTGCGCGTTCCTGACAATGAGACTTTTCTTGAAAGGTTCCAAAATATGCGATCGCATAAAAGTGGGATGCGGCCGCACTTCATCTATTTGTGCGGACCGCATATTTCTGAGTGCGACCGCACACTTGAGGTTGGGCTGGGACTGGACCTTCTTCCGTGGACCGCACATTTGTGAGTGCGGCCGCACTTTGACTTCTGTGGCCGCACAATAATCGTACGGTCCACACAACTTCATTTCAAGACTCTAATTCTGATTGTTTGCGGGCCGCATAATAGTGAGTGCGACCGCACTTGTAGTCCTACGGCCGCACAATAATGGTGCGGTCTGCATATCTTTAGTTGCCCAAATTTCCAACTCTCTGAATCTCTCTTCTGCGGCCGCACCAATATTATGCGGTCCGCATACTCTGAAGCTTAATCTGACATGACTTCTTCTTTGTTTGCGGCCACATACAGTATTATGCGGTCTGCACTGTAAGCATTTTTGCCCTGTTTTGGTCCTTGTCCAATTTTGACTCCTTTTTGAGTTGATTTTTATTCTTTGGCTTGTTTCCCAATATTCCTGCAAGAAAGCTTATTTCATTAATTCTCGGGAATAACTTTAAGCATTTTTGAGCTAAAATGCAAATAAAAGAGAGCAAATAAGCGGTCAAAATCCCTGCTTATCAACTCCCCCAAACTTAAGCTTTTGCTTGTCCTCAAGCAATTAAAGAAATTCCCATCTCCCTTAGAAAAAGGGATGTTTCAGCTGGCCTAAGTTGAGTTAAACACAAATCACTTGGGACCAACAATTACCCACACACCGATGAATCATGAACAAGCCTATGATTTGAACATTGAAGCACAAATGGCTCTAATGTGACGCTTGAGAATCAATGGTTGACTTTGTTCATCAAGGAATCTCACACTTTCATGCAATTCGTTGTAGTTCCCAAACTTCTCCTCCTAACTGTCCGGGAGCTCATCTCACTCACGAATGAAGAATCCAAAACAATGACTCGAGGAAGACTCGCTCATCACTCTCAAAAGAATGTCACAAGCCCGGCTCTAAGTACCATATGCTTGCCCCTCATGTAAATCACCACTAATGTAAGCTTGCTCGGATTGAAATCACGTATGGCATTTTCGGCATGTAATGAAGGCTTTTGGATTAAGGAGGGTAATATTGGATTGAAATCGGTTCATCTTTCCTTTAGCACTTCATATTTTCTTGTTGCCTCATACTTTGCAGACTCTTTGAGTCATTTTCTTTTCCATTAAGGGGATTAGAGAGACTTGACACCAATCTTTCTTTGTCATGCTATTCACAATCTCCTTCTTTGCTTTCTCCATGCTTTGCAATTTTTTTTTCTTTTGCATCTTTTCAACACTTTCACATTATTCACTTTCTTTTTGTGTTTTTCTTTGTTCTACCTTTCTTTTTCTTTGCCTTTTCCTCTTCTTCATTTATTTTGTCTTTTTGTGCCTTGAAACCATCTTTAAACTCCTCGTCTCTCCCCCAAACTTATGTTTTTTTCATTTGAATCACATGAGTGCTAAAGAAAAGTTGGGTGCCAAGAGGGAGTCACTATAAAACGGTTAAAGGCTTGTAATGTGGTTATTTAATGGAAAGGCTTTAGGCTCAAAAGAGTTTACTAAGGATGATATCATTGGTGGGCCATGGAAGATTTCAAAACGGGCCAAGAAGGGCTTACAATCACTTCTCAAGCCAATCTAACTTAGAATTTCGCCTAGAAACACATTCGGGGCAAGTTCTAGACCATTCGCACGGGTACTTAGACTTGTAACAAAATACCTCACCTCTCACATAATCGGATTGTTAAAGAGAAAGGAGTCGAGGTCCCACAACAACCACATTCAAGATTTTAAATCACTAATGGTTCAACTAAACCACCCGATGATTGCCTAAGTCAACACAAGATTCANTTTTTATAGTTATCGAAACTCGAATTATCTGAATAATGGATTTAGGGGCGAAGATCCCTACTATAATTCTTACATGTATGATACTCAATATAGTTGGGTCACTAACTAGAGCTATTTCTTTATAAAAACTTGTTTTTAACCATAAAGTCGTAGGTAAATGTGTTGGTACCAAGTAAAGCATGATTGAGACCCTTTTATTCATTACTACTATTTTTTGCCTATATAAGAAAAGAAAACATACTCAATCCCTTAAGAAGGTTGTCACGCCATCCATCGTTGTGAAGAGCCACCCCGTTCATAAAAAATTACCTTTGGAAAGAATCGTGGCATTAAGAAAACCAAAGGCTTATTGATCACTCAAACGTAAAAAGAAGCTAACAAATCCAAAAGAAACTGCTAAAGTAAATAAGAAGTTATACTACTAAGAAAGACAAACTAAAGAAGCTACGAAATAAACTACGGAAAGTAAGATAAATGAATATACAAACCGAAGTAAAATGAATATATACATAAGCGAAACTAAATATATACATCAAACGAAAGGGAAGAATATACATACCAAAGAGAAAATAAAGATAAAAGAAAATAGTATAAGAGTTATTACAGGCCAATATCAATGCCAATCAATCAAAATAGACCACCCCCCAAATGAAATAAGCATTGTCCCCAATGCTTAAAAAATAAGAATAGGGAAGGGTAGAGAGTTAAGAGAACTCCCTATGTGGTCTCAGTCTGCATGGCATCCGCAGCACCCTCGGTCTCTTCTAGCTGTATCTCATCATCACCTGGCTGAGGGACAACATGGTTGCTGAGTATCTGGATTATCTCCTCAGCGGTGTGGGCAGTAGCATCCGGCTCCTCAGACTGGCTGGCTGCTGCCTCTGATGCCTCGGGTACTGCTGGTGCTGCCTGTGCTGCTGGGACTGTTGGTTCCATAAGCAGGTCCAATGGTAGATCTCCGGCAAATGCGATCTTGGCAATCTCTTTTTTCAACCTCTCCACTGACTTCTTTGACGCCTGAGACTTCCTCATCTTCTTTGCTTGCTTTCCCAACTCCTCAATGACCTCCCCATGCGCCACCAGAGTCTCCATAATGGTCTTCTGGTTGTCCAGAATCTTCTTCAATGTTCCTCCACTGATGAAGGTACCTGTGGTGCTGCTGGGGCTGAGGACTGTGCTGCAACAACACTGGATATGTCAAACAACTTTGAAGTAGCTGCCTGCATCCAGTTGTTGAGACTCGCCAATGTTTGGGAGACTCGCAGCGCAGTCTGTGGATAAGTGGATGAAGCTAGCAATGATAATGGAGCTAATGGTATAGAGCTAAGTCAACACTATTTTTTTAACCATAAAGTCATAGGTAAATGTGTTGGTACCAAGTGAAGCATGCTTGAGACACTTTTATTCATTACTGCTATTTTTTGCCTATATAAGAAAAGAAAACAAACTCAATCCCTTAAGAAGGTTGTCACGCCATCCATCGTTGTGAAGGGCCACCCGGTTCACACAAATCTACCTTTGGAAAGAATCGTGACATCAAGAAAACCAAAGGCTTATTGATCACTTAAACGTAAAAAGAAGCTAACAAATCCAAAAGAAACTACTAAAGTAAATAAGAAGTTATACTACTAAGAAAGACAAACTAAAGAAGCTACGAAATAAACTACGGAAAGTAAGATAAATGAATATACAAACCGAAGTAAAATGAATATATACATAAGGGAAACTAAATATATACATCAATGAAAGGGAAGAATATGTACATACCAAAGAGAAAATAAAGATAAAAGAAAAATAATATAAGAGTTATTACAGGCCAATATCAATGCCAATCAATCAAAATAGACCACCCCCGAATGAAAATAAGCATTGTCCCCAATGCTTAACAAAAATAAGAACAGGAAAGGGTAGAGAGTTAAGAGAACTCCCTATGTGGTCTCAGTCTGCATGGGATCCACAGCACCCTCGGTCTCCTCTAGTTGTATCTCATCATCACTTGGCTGAGGGACAACAGGGTTGCTGAGCATCCGGATCATCTCCTCAGCGGTGTGGGCAGTAGCATCCGGCTCCTCAAACTGGCCGGCTGCTGCCTCTGATGCCTCGGGTACTGCTGGTGCTGCCTGTGCTGCTGGGACTGTTGGCTCCATAAGCAGGTCCAATGGTAGATCTCCGGTATATGCAATCTTGGCAATCTCTTTTTTCAACCTCTCCACTGACTTCTTCGACGCCTGAGACTTCCTCATCTTCTTTGCTTGCTTTCCCAACTCCTCAATGACCTCCCCATGCGCCACCAGAGTCTCCATAATGGTCTTCTGGTTGTCCAGAATCTTCTTCAATGTTCCTCCACTAACGGAGGTACCTGTGGTGCTGCTGGGGAAGAGGACTGTGTTGCAACAACACTGGATATGTCAAACAACTTTGAAGTAGTTGCCTGTATCCAGTTGTTGAGACTCGCCAATGTTTGGGAGACTCGCAGTGCAGTCTGTGGATAAGTGGATGAAGCTAGCACCGATAATAGAAATGATGGTATAGAAGAAGAAGGTGGTGGCATGGCATCTGTGGAACGCTCAACAGCTGAATCAGTAACTACTACCATTGGCTCCTTAGACTGGCCAGTGGAGGTAGTTGCCTTACCCTTGAACTTCAGGTTGTCAGCATCTTGTAGGTGGTACCATGAGAAAGGTTTCTTGGCCTTTACTTTTGTGTCATACTGCCTCGGCTCCACCTTTTGATCATTGAGATACTCTGTGAGGAAGTTCGAGTATGGGTATGATCTCTCATCTTTCTAGACACCTAATATGATGTTGGTGGACATGATGGCACCCACATTGATCGGATAACCATCCATAATCGAAGCCACCTGGAATGCTCGAGGAAGTGGGAGGTTGTTCTCATTTAAGCACGGATTAACGACTGCATATGAATGTTTGCTACCCTTTTGCTTCAAAATTTAGGGTGGCCCGGATTATGGGGACCACTGCTGTGAGCCACGAAGGTGGTGGTCCTCGAGCAGCAAAAATCTCTGCTAACCACGGGCGGAGCTGCATCACCCAAAGCAAGATTTTCCAAGTATTGGATTGACTCCACTTCTTCAAATCCCACATATGAGTTCAAAGCATAGGTGTCGAATCGGATTGTCATATTTCGCACCTTTGTTATCTTAGTACCCTTCTTTATGTGAGCCACATTGGCATAAAATTCTTTAACCAAGTGCTCATTTGCATCGAGGACACTTTAGGTGAACCATTTCCATCCCTTTCGCTCCCGGAACTGTCTAAGGACGTTTGGATTGTGAATGTCCAAATCCTTCATCAAGAACTGTCGCTCAAGTGTGAGCGATCTCTGGGGCCACCACTCTCTGAACTTGTTGAAGGTAGTCAAGCTGACAAATCTGTCTTCCCACATCTCTCTTATCCTTGACCTCTCAAGTCCGCCCACTCGAGTGTCACCTCCTCTCCCATCACCCGGGACATCATCATCATCATCTACGTTGATAGGTGTGAGAGGAGTAGCTGAAGAGGAGGGCTCGAAACCCTGGATTTCTACGTCAGAATCAGCAGAAGAGCTGTCTGTAGGCTCATTACGCAATTGATAGCGCCCAGTGGATTGTGGTGGATGGGACTGGGGTTCAGGATGGACCTCCATAGAGTGACCCTCGGAGGCTTCCCTTGAAGGTTCATAAGAGCTGGATTCTGAAGGCTTTGTGGCCCTCCCTCTACCGTTGGTCGGCTTCTTGGCAATGGGTTTTGATTGTACCCCTAGAGGGTGAGTGCCTTTACCCCTGCCTCGAGAGGATTGACCTCTCCCCTTTGATGTATCTCCTCGACCACAGGATCTAACCATTGTTTGCAACACATAGAAATAGGAATCAGGTAGAATTGAAGCTCATAGTGTATACAGATGCATGCTTGATAGTTGCAGTAAGGCAGACTCAGAAGAGGCAGTACGGACCACACAAAAGTGAGTGCGGCCGCAGACAGCCGAGTGTGGACCGAACAATTTCACAGTGCGGCCGCACTATCAAAAGTGTGGGCCGCATAATTTTGAGTGTGGACCGCACAATTTTGAGTGCGGCTGCATAGCCCCAGGTTCAGATTACTGGGTTCTCTGATCATTTAGCAGTGCGGACCGCACAATTTTGCTGCGAACCACATAGTTGTGGGTGCGGTCCGCATATTTCAAGCACCAAATTTACCCTAACTCTAACATCTACGAACTGTACAAAAATGTATGCGGCCGCACAATTTAAAATTACGCAACACTGCTTTACGTTTCATGCAATTTTCTCACAGATTAGACAATATTTGAGCAATTAAACATGATTAGCTATTTACCCAGGCCCCAATTAACATTTCAGATACTACCCACATGATTCTAAGAAAAAATGAGTAACTATTGACATTTTCAAGCATGAAAATAACCCTAGACAAAAGAACAAAACTAAGAAAAGATGAAAAATCTAAAGATGTGATGAACATACCAGTAATAAAGGATGCATGTGAGAATCTAAACATATGAAATGCTTGAAGTTTGAGAACTAATGGGATATACACTGTGCTTGCTTAGGGTTTCAGAGTTCAGAGAGTGAAAAGTGTGAATGGTACATGGAGGTCCTATTTATAGGTTGACCCAGTCGCTGCAGAACTTACCTGAGTGCGGCCTCACAATTTTGAGTGTGGTCTGCACTCTTGACCTGTACCTTTGAAGAAGTGTTGCGGTCCGCACAAAAGTGAGTGCGGCCGCAGAGTTTGTGCAGACCGCATAATTTTGTGTGCGGCCTCAATTTGTTAATAAAATTTGACAGGCCAAACTTAAGAGAGCATACACTTTTGGTCTTCCAGTTGTGCGACCGCACACAGTGCGGCCGCAGAGTGATTGTGCGGTCCGCATAATTCTGGTGCGGTCCGCACTTTTATGACACTTAGCCAATTTTTCTTGCACAGTCCCTGCAATGCACACCTATTCCTGCTTACACTTCAAAACTAATTAGTTCAGTACAAAACCTATCTAAAAGGAAGAAAAAATAAGAATAATTTTTTTAAAAAGAAACATGGGTTGCCTCCCAAGAAGCGCCTGATTTAACGTTACGGCACGACGCAAGTTACCATCAATCACTTGAAATAAAGCAACGCCACAATGTGGCCATCATCAACCTTGCCAAGATAATGTTTCACCCCGTGACTATTGACTCTAAACACTTCATGATTTTTGTTCTTCAAGTCTAGTGCACCAAAGGTTGTTACATGCACAACTTCAAATGGGCCACTCTACTTGGATTTCAACTTTCACGGAAACATCCGCAACCGAGAATCGAACAATAGCACAAGATCGCCTTCTTTGAATTCTTTATTCCAGATATACTTGTTATGGAGGTATTTCATCTTGTCCTTTTACAAGGACGAACTTGAATATGCATGGAACCGGAACTCATCAAGCTCATTCAATTGTCCCACCCTTAAGTTGGCGGCGACATCCCAATCAAGATTAAGCTTCTTCAATGCCCACATAGCCTTGGGCTCAAGTTCCACCGTTAGGTGACAAGCTTTCCCGAATACTAACCGATACATAGACATACCAATAAGTGCTTTGTAAGCTGTCCTATAAGCCCAAAGAGCATCATCAAGTTTCTTCGACCAATCTGTCCGTTCGGCATTCACAATCTTTGACAAATTTCTCTTGATCTTCTAGTTGGAGACTTCAACTTGTCCACTTGCTTGAGGATGATAGGGGGTTGACACTTTATGAGTGACACCATACTTGGAGAATAAAGGATCAAAAGCTTTGTCGCAAAAGTGTGATCCCCCATCACTAATAATGGACCTTGGTGTACCAAACCTTGTTAATACGTTCTTCTTCAAAAATGCTACCACACTCCAAGCTTCATTGTTGGGCAAAGCCACGGCTTCAACCCACTTTGACACGTAATCGAAAGCTACCAATATATAAGTAATATATAAGTGTTCCCACAAGAGATCATGAATGGACCCATGAAATCAATGCCACACACATCAAAAATGTTAATCTCCAAGATGGTGGTGAGGGGCATCTCATTTTTCTTGGAAATCCCACCGACCCTTTGACATTCATCACAACGCTTGACGAGATTGCTAGCATCCTTGTAAGAGTAGGCCAATAGAATCCGCAACTTAGCATCTTTGTAGTCGTTCTTGCTCGACCATGGTGACCACCATGTGGCGAAGAGTGGCAAGCCTCAAGAATTCCCATTTGTTATTCCTCCGGTGCACATAGTTAGATCACACCATCGGTACAAATCCAGAAGAGAGAGGGCCCATCCCAATAATAGTCAAGGCAATCTCGTTTGATCTTCTTCCTTTGGTTTGAAGAGAACTGATTTGGTACAATGCCACTCACAAAATAATTGACTAAGTCGGCGAACCATGGCATCTCGGTCATAGAAATGGATAGGAGTTGCTCTTCGGGAAATGGATCATTTATCTCAAGGCCATCATGTGGCCTCCCCTCCTCCTCCAACCGAGACAAGTGGTCCTCCACTTGGTTTTCACTCCCATTGCAGTATTGAATCTCTAGATCAAACTCTTATAAAAGAAGTACCCACCGCATCAATCTTGCCTTAGAATCTTTCTTGCTCATCAAATAACGAAGTGCCGCATGGTCGATGTGAACAATCACCTTTGTACTCATCAAGTATGGGAGGAACTTCTCCATAGCAAAGACAATAACAAGGAGCTCTTTTTCAGTCACTGTGTAGTTGAATTGGGCATCGTTCATGGTCTTACTAGCATAGTAGACTGGATGGAAGATCTTGTTGATACGTTTCCCCAATACCGCTCCAACCGCCACATCGCTTGCATCCTCATGAGCTCAAAAGGTAAGCTCCAATTCTGTGCGGCGATAATAGGAGTAGTAGTCAACTTATACTTGAGCAATTTGAATGCCTTCATATAATCTTCATTGAAATGGAACTTGGCATCCTTCTCCAAAAGTTTGCACAAGGGGTTTACCACCTTAGAAAAATTATTGATGAATCGACGATAGAACCCCGCATGACCGAAAAAGCTCCTCACTCCCTTCATGGATGTAGGGGGGGAGTTTGGAGTTCACTTCAACTTTGGCTTTATCAACCTAAATACCATGTTTTGAAATCTTGTGACCAAGGATAATGCCTTCCTCGACCATGAAGTGACCTTTCTACCAATTCAAAACCAAGTTAGTTTCCTCACATCTTGTCAATATCTTGTCCAAGTTGTCCAAGTTGTCCAAGCACTCTTCAAAGAATTCCCTACCCCGAAAAAATCATCCATGAAAACCTCAATAAAGTACTCCACCACATCGGTGAAGATAACCATCATACACCGTTGAAAAGTCATCGGTGCATTGCTCAACCCGAATGGCATCCGCGAGAATGAGAAAGTACCATAGGGACAAGTGAAAGTGGTCTTCTCTTGGTCCTCAGGAGAAATAAGAATTTGATTGTAGCCGGAGTATCCATCAAGGAAGCAATAAAAAGCATGTCCGGCCAACCTATCCAACATTTGATCAAGAAATGGAAACGGAAAATGATCTTTCCAAGTGACTTTGTTAAGATTCCTATAGTCCATGCATACTCTCCACCTGGTGACAGTTCTTGTGGGGATCAATTCATTTTTATCATTTGTTATAACAGTCATGCCCCTTTCTTTGGGACACATTGCACCGGAGATGTCCACGAGCTATTGGAAATGGGGTAAACAACCCCGGCATCCAACCATTAGATGATCTCCTTATTCATTACCTCTTGTATTGATTCATTTAATATTCTTTGATGTTCCACGGAGGGTTTGGCATCCTCCTCCAAAATAATCTTGTGCATGCAAAAGGCGGGGCTTATACCTCGTATATCCGCCAATGTCCAACCTATAGATTTCTTTCTCTTTTGGAGCACTGCCAAAGTAGAATCTACCTGCACGTTAGTCAAGCAATAGGAAAGAATAACAGGTAAAGTGAAACAAGGGCCAAGAAACTCATACCTGAGATGTGAAGGCAAAGACTTTAATTCCAAAGTGGGAGGCTCCTCGATTGAGGGCTTTGTTGGAGGATTCTTCCGGTTCTCAAGATCTAAGGACAATTTTCGGGGTTCATAAGTATATGACCCCTTTCCTTGCAAAGCATTGACACATTCCACAAAGCCTTCCTTTTCATCATCATCATGATTGAGAAACATATCTTCCAAGGTATATTCAATATTTATCACAGCACTGGTGTCATCAACAGTTACTTCGGTCACTAGATCTACGAATGAACAAACTTCGTTGCTATTTGGTTGCCTCATTGATTTGTATACATGGAAAACTACTTTTTCATCACCCACCTGGAAGGTGAGCTCACCGACTTCCACATCAACTAGATCCTTCCCCGTAGCAAAGAAAGGTCTACCCAAGATAATAGTCACCTCATAGTCAACCTCACAATCAAGGATCACAAAGTCCGCTAGAAGGATGAACTTGTCGACCCAAACTAACACATCATCAATAATCCCCAATGGCCTCTTCATAGTCCGACCCGCCATTTGTAGCCTCATCGATGTGGGTCTTGGTTTCCCAATTCCCAAAGTCTTGAACACAGAGTAGGGCATCAAGTTGATACTTACCCCTAAATCACATAAAGCTTTGGCAAAGTCGGGCTCCCAATAGTGCAAGAGATTGTGATGGCGTCGGGATCTTCCAATTTCAGTGCCATGGAGTGCACAATAACACTCACTTGATGTGTCATTTTGATCGTTTCACAATTCATTGATCTCTTATTTGTTACCAAATCCTTCATGAACTTTGCATAACCCGACATTTGTTCTAAGGCTTCAACCAACAACACATTTATCGACAAACTCTTCATCATATCAATAAATTTCTTGAATTGGTTCTCACTGTTTTGCTTTGCGATTCTTTGAGGATATGGAGGATGAGGCCTTGGCAATGGTGCTTTAGCCTTTTGCACTACCGATTCCGGTATGTCAATCACGTGTTCCCCAGATGAGCTCACTTCTTCTTGTGTCCCCACCATACTTTTATCAATGTTTATTATCACCTCTTCATTAGCTTGAACCTCATTTTTTGGCATGTCATCTTCTTGAACCAACACATCATCATCCAAAACTCTTCTTTTATTTGAGGCACTTGCCTCCCCACCTTTTCCACTCCGTGTGGCTACGACCATTACATGTCCTGTATTGTTCCCACCCTTCAGGTTCTTCACTGTATCACTAGGTAGTGCCCCCTTAGGACGAGTGTTTAAAGCTTGAGATATTTGGCCAAGTTGAACCTCCAAATTGCGATAGAAGTGTTGTGGGAGGCTAATTGAGCATCAGAGTCAGCATTTTTCTCCATCATTTGCTTGAAAATATTTTCAATCCGTCCCGTTTCATTATTGGAAGAACTAGAACCTTGTGACGGATATGGAGGCATGTTGCTTGGTTGTTAATACATCAAGGGTCTTTGAAATCCCAACCCCCGATTCCCTTGATTATTATTGCTCTAACCCCTTTGGTTATTGTTGCCTCCCCAATTGCTTTGATCGTTGCCACCCCAATTATCTTGATTATTTCCTCCCCAATTGCCTTGGTTACCTTGATGATTCCAATTGCCTTGATTATGCTTGTTTCCCCAATTGCCTTAATTGTTGTTGCCACCACTCCAATTGCCTTGGTGGCCTTGGTTGTTCCAATTTCCTTTATTTCCTTGGGATCTCCATTATTGTTGATTTTGAGCATTGTTTCTTTGACCTTGATAATTGTTGACATAATGCACTTCTTCTTCTTGCTCATTATATGAATCACCTTGGTCATACTCACTATCATATTGCATGCATTGTTCTGAACGACTTTTCCATTGTTGACCTTTTTGCCGTCTCTTGTTCATCATCATATTCACACCTTCCATAGCATTCACTTATTTTGGCCCTTGAACTTGTTGAAACTGATCCTTGGCCAATTGGTTCATTGTGGTTGTCAACTTGGTAATAGCTTGCCCATGATCATGTAGCTCCTTGTGTAGGTGAATGACATTTGGGTCACCTTGAGGAATATTGGCCCTACTTTGCCACACCGACGAAGTATCCGCCACCTCATCCAAAATTTCACAAGCTTCGGCATAAGGCATGTTCATGAAGTTCCGTCGGCGAGTTGATTTACCACACATTGATTTGTTGTGTTGATCCCCTGTAGAAGGTTTGTTGGATCATGGACTCGGTCATATCATTATCCGGGAACTCTTTAACCACGGTACGATATCTTTTCCAAATCTCTTACAATGGCTCCTTGGGCTCTTGCTTGAAATCTAGAATTTCATCCTGTAGTGTTTCCATGTGCCCCGGAGAGAAGAATTGGAAATGAACTTTTCGGCTAACTCATACCAAGTATGGATGGAATGATTAGGTAATCTCTCTAACCAGTCCAATGCCTTTCCCCGTAGAGAAAAGGGAAATAGCCTCAAACGCAGTGCATCCTTGGAAACATTTGTTTGCTTGCTCCCCCAACAAGTATTGACGAACCCCTTTAGATGCTTGTAAGAATTTTGGCTTGGAGCCCTGGTGAAGAAACCCCATTGCTCAAGTAGTGTGAGCATCAGGTTGGTGATTTGGAAGTTACCCGTCCTAATACGAGGCGGGACTATAGCACTAGCATAACCCTCGTTAGGCAACACTCGGTGCACTGCTGCTCTTGGTAGATGTGGGGGAGGGACGAGAATATTATCATGAGGTAGTCAGCCTCACCTGTTTACTTGAGGTTCGGGATGAATCTCATCTCCTTGATCATCGTCCACTTCCTCCCCCAATGGAAAATTCCCGATGGGCTCATTGTTGAGAGCCATTCTCGTACCTATAAGCAATTCAAAAAAAATTAGTGACTATGAAGGAAACAAAGATAAAGCATACAAAAACCTAGATATATAGCTAAATCCGTTTAACTCCCCGGCAACAGCGCCAAAAATTGATCTCGCCCAAACTCACACCACAAATAGGTAGTGAGGCGGTTGATACAATAATAAACCCAACGTAGGTCGGGATCGAATCCACATGGAGTTAGAAATTGGATTAGGTATATATTTAGTGTAATTGTGTGATATGTCCTAAACTACTCTTTCACATTCTTGTTTGTTGTTTCTACTTCTACTTTGAGCTATTGTTTGCAATTATAAAACTAGGAGACAATATTTTTGGTTTTGATTGTTTTTCAAATGATAAAAGGATCTAGGGTTGCGACTTCCGCCTAGTTGGTTAACTAACAGATTAAGAGCTTTAGGGAATGTTTGGATGATCGGGATACATTATAGAAATCACACTCAATTACTCACTCTATACCTATCGGTAGTTTGAGTGACTTTGTGCAATTTGGCTTTCTCAAGTCCAAATGGGTATTTCACAAAGCAGATGATAAATTCTCCAGTCGGGTCTTACTATTTCTAGGTTCAATCCTTTAATTGGGGCTATCAATTTCTTGAGTTCACCCCAATTCCTAGTTAGCCAAGTTTTCCTAGACTTAGTCTCTCTTTCTCAAGTAAAGACTAGGCCAAATAGGCATGAACCATTGTTTGCAACCATTAGTTCTAGAATTTAAGTAAGAACAAGGCTAAATAACATATACCCAATATTAAAAAAGCCATAAATCAATAACTCATTAAGTACTCATACTAGGGTTGGTTCACAATCCTAGCTAAAGGTTTAGCTACTCATAGAAAATGAAGAAATAAAAGAAAAAATTAAGATAGAATGCATAATAATTAATTATGGAAGAAAAATCTAATGTTTAGAAGCTAATAAAACAGTAAAGAACACGACTCAGGTGCTCTCCCAAAACAAAACTTAACCTAAAAATGAAAAAAGATTTATTTCTACCAAGATGAAAATATCTGACAAAATTGCCCATACAGAGGTTGTGCAGCCACACAATGAAACTTGTCTTGACAGGTTCCAGTTCTACAGTCGCATAAAAGTGGGATGCGGCCGCACTTCATCTATTTCTGCGGACCGCACATTTCTGAGTACGGTCTCACACTTGAGATTAGGCTGGGACTGGACCTTCTTCTGCGGATAGCACATTTGTGAGTGCGGCCGCACTTTGGCTTCTACGGCCGCATAATAATCGTGTGGTCCGCACAACTTCATTTCAAGTCTCCCTAATTCTGATTGTTTGCGGGCCGCATAATAGTGAGCGCGACCGCACTTGAAGTCCTTCGGCCGCACAATAATGGTGCAGTCCGCATATCTTCAGTTGCCCAAATTTCCAACTCTTTGAATCTCTCTCCTACGACCGCACAAAAATTATGCAGTCTGCATACTCTGAAGCTTAATCTGACAGGGCTTCTTCATTGTTTGCGGCCGCACACAGTATTGTGTGGTCCGCACTGCAAGCATTTTTGCCCTGTTTTGGTCCTTGTCCAATTTTGACTCCTTTTTTAGTTGATTGTTATTCTTTGGCTCGTTTCCCAATATTCCTGCAAGAAAGCTTATTTCATCAATTCTCGGGAATACCTTTAATTATTTTTGAGCTAAATAGAGCAAATAAGCGGTCAAAATCCTATTTATCAACCGCTAGCCTCAAACCACCAAACCTTACTATCTTCTTCTTTCTTCAACTCATACAATGGCGTAAACATCTAAAATGATTCCACAAAAGGAAAAAACTTCCTCTTCTTCTTCAAAGTCGGCCGATGATAAGACGCCGGCAGATCCGCTCCCTGAGGAGTGCGTTCTTGGCCCGTGTGTCCTTAAGTCTGACTTCAAGATCTAGAGACCTCCATTGGTCCCTGGTCAGTGTGAGCACGTGTCAGGATATATCTGCTCGATAATCGTGGGGTATCTCGAGCAAATCAAGAGGGATTGTAACTGGGGAGGGGGGGGGGGAGGGGGCAAATTGGTAAAGATCCCATCCCCTGAAGAGAGCATCACTACCCACGTGGAAGGGTACCTAAGTGTTTATACTTACCCTTATACGTTGGGCCCCTCGATCCAGTCATCATTAACTTTTGCCGTCAATACCAGGTGGCTTTAAGCCAAATACATCCCTCTTTTTGGCTCATAGTGATCATGCTCCGGTTCTTTGATCGGCTCCAACCCTACACCACTATATAATCGCGAGGAGGGGTCGATGTAGTTTTTACCCGAAAGGTCGGGATCGATATCCACGGGGAGTTAAATTGGGTTCCTATCTAATCTACCTATGTGCGTTTAATTACACTTCTAACCATGAGTGGGTTTTGATTCTATTCTATTTTACCACTATTGATTGCTGGAAATAAACTAAGTACAATATTTTTGTAAAGGTTTTCTCAATTGATAAAAAGCATTAGGGAAGTGACTTACACCTAGGCGAGTATCTAATGGGATCTAGAATTTAGGACAAACTTGTGGTATCTGGGGGTTGTGATATAACCTCACAATCAATTACTCACTCTATACCTGTCGGTAGTTTGAGTGACTTTGCCCGAATTGACTTTCTCAAGCCTAATTGGGTGTTCAAACAGTGCAAGTGAAACTGGCTCAAGTCGGGTGTTACTATCTCTAGTTTTAACCCTTTAATTGGGGATATCAATCTCTTGAATTCACCTCAATTCCTTGTTAGCCTATTTTACCTAGACTTGGGCCCTCTTTCTCAAGAAGAGCCCTAGTCAAAAAGGCACGAATCAGTGTTTGCAACCACCAATTCAACAGATAAAACATGAAACAAGCTAAATATCACTAACCCATAAACAAATAAGCCCTAAAATTTAAGACCCATTAAATACCCACACTAGGGTTGGGTCACAACCCTAGCTAATGGGTCTAGCTACTCATAATTAAGCAAGAACTCAAATATGGAGATGAAACATAATCCATAAATGTTAATTACAAGAACAACATCTAAAGTTATAAGCTAAAGCTACTCTAAAATTACTCAAAGTGGAAAAGTGTTGTTGTTCACGAGCTCCCTCCTCCAAAAGATAACCTAAAAATATGAAAAAGATCTATTTATACACAGCTGAAATTACTAGAAAAAAATGCCCTTGCGGAGGTTCCAGTGTCAGCAAAATAATGGGCGTCTCAGCGAATTTGCGACCGTGCAATAATGAGCGCGGACCGCTTTTCTTCAGATTTTCCTCAGTTGCAGACTCTTTGAACATTGATTTCGCTCCCAACGGACTTCTTACCGCCCTCAGCGTTTAGGTGGCTTCGCGGCTGCGTAAAATAGATGCTAACCTCATTTTATGCTTGGCCCAAGGTTGCCAGTTCTCTGATTCTCAACTTCCTACTCTCAGCGAAATTTCCTCTGCGGCCGCGCCAATGGTTTTGCGGCCGCGCTTTTGTGATGCGCTCAACGGTCCAAATTGAGTCCAATCTCATCTCTCTGAACCTCAAGTTCGCGGCAGCTCTTTGTAATTCGCCTCAGCGGAGGAACTTGCACTACAGCGTAATAATGGCACTGGCAACGCTCAAGTAAAGTTTAGGACTTGTGCAAGTTTGGCTCCTTTATGAGTTCGTTTTGGCTTCTTTGCCTCATTTTGACCAAAGCCTGGAAGTAAGCACCTTGAGTTAGTTTTCTGGAATACCTTAATGCATTTTTGACCCAAAACCTAAGCAAAAGAGAGTAATTAGTATGTTAAAATACCTAGTTATCATTCTTCACAAGCAAATTCGAGGGGTTGCCGTTCACCCTCGAGCACCTCATCAAGTTATACTACCCTCGTATCTTTTGGGGGTTGATCAAGCTGCAACGTCGGTCAACCAAGGTGTTGTTCTCGAGAATTGACGAGGACAAAGAACGAAGATGGATAGGCCGATTAGTTCGGGTGAAGACCTTCGATCTCATCCCGAAGGAGAAGATGCCATTTCCTGAGAAATGGAACTCGAAACGTAAGTGCTATTTCGCTTGTTGATTTCCATGCTTCTTTTTGTTAGTATGTTTTATCTAATGTTTTCTTTCATCATGCAATGGTCATTTGGATGCCTCGAGCGATCCCTGACCTTGAGAGCTGGGTATGAAAGCTAGCTTCGACCTCTACTTACGCTGAACGCTGCTGGCGCGATTTGGAAAAAGGCCGATGGGAGCAAAAAAAACCATGTTAAGTTTCCTCTTTCACATATCTGATGCATTGTCGATATTTCTTTTCACTTGACTTCTTCTTGTGCAGGTCTGAGCAAGGATGCGGCCCTGATGCCTCCATCTAGTGAGGAAGAGGCTATGGCTCCGGCTCCGAAGCCGGGGAAAGACAACAAGAGAATAAGGGCCTCGACCTCCGAGGACCCTAAACCCAAGAAGAAAAAGAGCTCGATTAGCAAATCGAGGACATATGTTGCTGCTCTTCCTGCCCATGTAGTCCAAGAATTAAGGGAGGAAGAGAAAGAAAATGAATATGGTGACTCGAGTGAGAAGATCCATCGAGACCTCCAAGGCCACTGAATTGGTGGCGACTAGTGAGGCCCCGCCTCATGCTGAGGAAGCCTTGGAGAAGGATTCAGGTAAAGTTCCCGAGTCGTCCGAGGTCAAAGCTGCTTCTCATCCAACGATGAGTATATCCGAGAGGGCTCGTATCGAGACCCCTCAAGTTAAAAAGAGCGCCCCGAGTGACTCACTTGGGGTCAATGACAGCAGGTCACTCGCCATCCCTTCCTGCCTACTCCGAAGAGACTATAGGGGATGCTCAGGCTTTGGAAACTCCCGAAATAGGGGGAGTCCCTGGTGAGGAGGATCCTTTTCGGGACTGATTTACCAGGGTCGAGGATTCCTCCGATCTCAATGATGCATCCAACCTCTACGAAGAGTCCCAACATCTCCTGACCCGAGTATGTTTGAATTCTTTTGTTGATGTAGCTTTCTTTCATTTTTCCTTTTCTGTCTAACTCATTTTTTTTCTTTTTTTTATACAGGATTTCTCTAAGTTCCGGGCTAAATTGAGTCAATGCGAGGTCGATATCCAGAGGCTTATAGAAGAGAGGAATGCCCTCAAGCTTCACTGTGGACAGAAAGACGAGGAGATTAAGGACCTCCGAGCTGATTTGGCCAAAGCTCGTAAAGAGGAAACCGAGCTGACCGAGAAGGTAATGATTCTCTTGAAAAACCATGGGCTTGATTCGGGGGTGGAGGCTAATGGTTCGATATCACATCTTCATCAAAAGATCGAGAGGATCGAGCTATTCCGGGAGGAGGTCGGCCGAGTGAAAACAGACTCCTATAAGTGGAAGGAACGCATGGACCTCCTTGTTGCTGAGAAATAGACTGCCTTGGCCTAGTTGTCATCAATCAGAGCCCAACTTCGAAGTGCGAAGGAAAAGTTCTTGGCTCAAGCTAAGAGGTTTGAAGAGCTCGAAGCTCAGCAGGCTTCCGAACTTGCAAAGGCCCAAGCTGAGGCCGAAAAAACAAAGGTCGAGGCTGATAAGACGGTGGCCATATATCTGGATGATATCGCAGCTGCTCAAGCTCAAGTGAGGGAGGCTTCTTATCGAGCACATTGGATTGCCGAGCTTGCCAAATTCCAGTCTCGGAGAGAGACCCTCGAGGAGATCCACGCCCGAGGTTTCGACCTTTGAAGAGATAGCAAAGGCAAAGGAGCATGAAGTCGATGCTAGGCTGCTGGCCTCTTCTGACGACGACGATGATGATGACAACAAGAGTGGTTCCAAGAATGATGAGGGACCCGAGGAAGAAGCTTCCCTCGAGGAAGGAGTCACCCCCGAAAATAGTTAGGATCTTTGTATTTTTCTTTCTTTTTTGTGTAAGACCCTGGTTGGTCCTTTGTAGATATCTTCATTCGTATATATAAAAATCTTTCTTCTTTGAATTTTGTCTCAATCTTTGACTTGTGAAAATTTCAATTTGCTCTGTGCCTTGTGACAAATTTTGATATACTTCATGTCTAGTGAAAAATATGTTTGAGACTTCGGATTTTAGGCAACTTGGCTGAAACCAAACTAATATTGCCTTTGTAATCAAGTGAACTCTTGCTCGAACTCGATATAGTAAGACCCTTAGGTTTTAGTTGACTGACGATGGACTCTGAACTCAAAAAATATAATGGTCCTTAGGCTCTTGAATTGGGCCGATATGGCCTCAGTAGAATGGCTTTTTCCCCTTTTCGGCTTAAAAAATTTAAACATATAGAAATTTTTTATGCTTAACATGAAGTAAGTTTGTACCCGTTGGGTTTTTTCGGGATCTAATATTATCGGAACCCTTTGCTATTTATGCCTTAGCACAAGTTTGTATTAAATTTGTTCGAAGGTTCGAACAGTTCGACACCTCTTAAGGTTTTTCGAGGGCCGATATTATCGAATCCCTTTGGTTATTTCGTCGAGGGTAACCTTTTAACCGGTTTAAAAAATAATTTGAAGCCCTATTTTCATTGCGAAATTCGGACGTCTCCGAGACGCGTTAGTTTGGCCGTAGCCTTAGGGTCTGCCTCTTTAAGGTCTTATGGTCTTGAAGTTTAATAGTTCGAAAATGTCGATTTTTTGACGGCAATCCCCGAGTACGAGGTAGATCATTCGAAGTTTAGTTGCACTCGGCCCTTGATCCAGTTTTCACAAAAAATCACAAGTATGGAACTTGTAAAGTAGAAATTTCATTAAGGAATGGGACATTTGGTAAGGAAAAATACTTCTTTCAATAGTTCATACATGCGTATATATTTTGCCACTAGGGTTTGAGCAATCTATCCGGACACGGTTCATTCGACCTTTTGGTCCTTTACAAAATTTTTCTATCGAGACCTTGTTGACATGAAGTATTTTCCTTGAAAATATAACATCCGAGGGTGATTCCCCCCAGTATTCGAGGTTGATTGTAAAGAAGTCTCGGATACTCTAAGTTAGCACGAACAAATGGTTGTCTCGTTAAAAACCTTGCCGGAAAAATCCATTTAGGATAAAAACCGGTCGAAAGAAAAAAGGGTGCAACGCGTGGTTTAAGACCTAAGGACTTCATGCTTGGAGAGAACTTAGATGCCACTCGAACACCTGAAATAAGTTAGTATAAAATGTAAATGAAAAAGGAGAAGGTCATGCCTCAACAATAATATCGTTTTAGGAGTGATATGTTCTAATTATTCGGCAGTTGTTTGTCGTTTATCGTGCCAAGCTTGTAGGATCCATTTCCGGTGATGTCGAGAACCTGATACGGTCCTTTCCAATTTGGGCCAAGTTTTACTTCGTTTGGATCTCGAGTATTGAGGGTGACTTTTCTCAGAACTAAGTCCCCGATTCCAAAGTGGCGAAGGTTGTTCCTTCGATTCTAATACCTTTCAATGCGTTGTTTTTGTGCGGCCATTCGAACGAGGGCGGCTTCCCATTTTTCATATAGTAGTTCGAGGTTCGTATTAATAGCCTCGTGATCTTACTCTTTTGTTGCGTATCGAAACCTAGCGCTGGGTTCCCCGACCTCGACCATGATCAGGGCCTCAGTGCCATATATTAAGGAGAACAGTGTTTCCCCCATACTGGATTTTGACGTTGTTCGATATGCCCAAAGGACTTCAGCTAGAATTTCTCTCCATTTCCCCTTGGAGTCGTTCAATCTCGTCTTCAGATTTTGAATAATTGTCTTGTTTGTCAATTCGGCATGTCCGTTTCCACTAGGATGATACGGTGTCGATAAGATCTTTTTTATTTTATGATCTTCGAGAAACTTTGTTATTCTGCTGCCGATGAATTTTTCCGTTGTCGTATACGATTTAGGCAGGTATCCCGAATCGGTATATGATGTGATCCCAGATGAAGTCTATAACTTCTTTTTCTCTGACTTTCTCGAAAGCTTGTGCTTCAACCCGTTTAGAGAAATAGTCAGTCATAAATAAAATTAATTTAGCTTTACCTGGGGCCGATGGCAAAGGGCCGACAATGTCCATTCCCCATTTCATGAATGGACATGGGGATATAACTGAATGAAGTTGCTCTCTGGGTTGGTGGATCATCGGTGCATACCTTTGGCACTTATCACATTTTCAAATGAATTCTTTAGTATCTTTCTCCATATTGGTATCCTGCTCTGATGATTTTGTTAACTAGTGATTCGGCACCGGAATGGTTCCCGCAAGTACTCTCGTGAACTTCTCGTAGGACGTAATCGGTGTCTCCTAGTCCCAAGCATACTGCCAACGGTCCATCGAACATCCTCTTGTATAATGTTCCATCTTCAGTCAATGTGAATCGAGCGGCTTTTGTTCGTAGAGTCCTCGATTCCTTAGGGTCCGATGGGAGCTTCCCATTTTTTAGATACCCAATATATTTATTCCTCCAATTCCAAGTTAGTCTTGTGCAGTTTATTTCGGCATGACCTTCCTCGATTACTGACTTCGATATTTGTACGACGATCCCCGAGCTGATTTCGTCATCTTCGATCGATGACCCCAAATTTGCAAGGGCATTGGCCTCGCTGTTTTGTTCTCGAGGTACATGCTGTAAGGTCCATTCTTTAAACCGAAGTAATGTTACCTGCAATTTATCCATGTGCCTCTGCATTTTATCCTATCGAACCTCGAAGGTTCTATTGACTTGGTTTACTACCAGTAGGAAGTCACATTTAGCCTCGATGACCTCTGCCCCAAGCTTTTAGACAGTTCGAGACTTGCAATCATGGCCTCGTACTCGGTCTCATTGTTAGTCAATTTAGAAGTTTTGATAGATTGCCTAATTGTATTGCCTGTGGGCGGCTTCAAAATGATACCTAGCCCGGACCCTCACATTTGAAGCGCTATCTGTAAAAAGGGTCCACACCCCCGATGAGGTACCAGATGTTAACAAAAGTTCCTTTTCGACTTCGGGTACAAGGGTTGGCGTGAAGTCGTCCACGAAGTCTGCTAAAATTTGAGACTTGATAGCCGTTTGGGGTTGATATTTGATATTCTACCCGCTGAGTTCGACGACCCATTTGGCCAATTGTCACGATAGTTCGGACTATGTAAAACATTACGAAGAGGATAAGTGGTTACCACACATATTGGATGACACTGAAAATACGATTTTAGTTTCCTAGAGGTGCTTATTAAAGCAAGCGCCAATTTTCTAAGTGTGGGTGTTGGGTTTCAGCCTCGCCTAAGGTTTGACTTACGTAATAAACAGGAAATTGCATACCTTTCTCTTCTCGAACTAGGACACCACTTACCGCGACTTTCGAGACTGCTAAGTATAAGTAGAGTTGTTTGTCCACTTTTGGAGTGTGAAGCAATGGCAGACTCGAGAGGTACCATTTTAATTCTTCTAACGCCTGTTGGCATTCCGGGTCCAGGAGAAATAGTTCTTTTTTTTAGTAGTGAGAAGAACCTATGACTCCGATCTGATGACCTCGAGAGAAATAGACCCAAGGCGGTTATCCGTCCTGTCAATCTTTGCACTGCCTTAACACTGTCCACGACTGTGATGTCTTCGATTGCCTTGATTTTATCAGGGTTGATCTCGATCCCCCGATTTGAGACCATAAAGCCGAGGAACTTTCCTGACCCGACCCGAAAGCACATTTCTCGGGGTTGAGCTTTATGTTGTATTTTCTCAATATGTTGAAGGTTTCTTGCAAATGTGCCAAATAGTCCTCTACGCGCAGGGAATTAACTAGCATATCGTCAATATATACCTCCACTGATTTACCTATCTATTCTTCGAACATTTTGTTTACCATGCGTTGGTAGGTAGCATCAGCATTTTTTAGTCCAAATGGCATTACGGTATAACAATATGTGCCATATTTAGTGATGAACAAAGTTTTTTCCTGATCCTCCGGGTTCAATTTAATTTGATTGTAACCGAAGTAGGCGTCGAGAAAATTAAGGATCTCGTGGCCGGCCGTGGCATCGATCATGCGATCGATACTCGGCAAAGGAAAAGAGTCTTTGGGACATGCTTTGTTTAAATCTTTGTAATCTACGCACATCCTAAATTTGTTCCCTTTCTTAGGGACTACCACTACATTTGCTAACCATTCGGGATATTTTACTTCCCGAATAGATCCTATTTGGAGAAGCTTAGTTACCTCGTCCTTGATGAATGCGTGTTTTACCTCGGATTGGGGCCTTCTCTTTTGTTTCACTGGTCTGAACTTCGGGTCCAGGCTCAATCGATGTGTTGTGATCTCCGGTGTGATCCATGTCATATCTAAGCGGGACCAAGCAAAGAAATCCATACTATCAATAAGAAATTTAATGAGATTTTTCCTGAGTTCGGGGGTTAACCTCGTACCCAGATATACCTTTTGATCGGGTAGGTATTCAATCAATATAACCTGTTCCAGCTCCTCGATTGTTGATTTGGTGGCGTTGGAATCCTCGGGGATAATGAAGGATCGAGGGATCTAGTAGTCGTCATCGTCCTTTTCTGCCCCCTGTTTTTCCGATTGAGTCGAGGCTGGATGTTGTGGTTGCTATTTGCCTCTTGTTTTCCTTTGACCTTCGGTCCCTTTGTTGTCGATAGCACTGATACTAGTATCACCTCTTCGACCGCGAACATTTCTTTTGCAGCATGTTGCTCCCCATATACCGCTTTCACCCCGTCCGACATTAAGGATTTCAACATCTGGTGGAGAGTCGAAGGGACTGCTCTCGTGTTGTGGATCCAGGGCCTTCCGAGCAGGGCGTTATACCTCATGTCGCCCTCGATTACATGGAATTTGGTTTCTTGTATTGTTCTAGCCACGTTCACTGGTAAAATGATTTCACCTTTAGTTGTTTCGCTGGCATGTTGAAACCATTTAGGACTCGAGCTGCAGGTGCGATTTGATCTTGCAGGCCGAGCTGCTATACGACCCTCGATCGGATGATATTTGTCGAGCTACCTGGATCGATTAAAACACTCTTAACTTGAATTTTATTCATCAAGATAGAAATTACCAGAGAGTCATTGTGGGGTTGAGAGATTCATTCTGCTTCCTCATCGTTGAATGATACGGTGCCTTCTGGCACATAATCTCGGGTCCATTTTTCCCTAGTAATTGATACTTTAGGGCGTTTGAACACAGGCCCTTGTGGAATATCGACCCCACTGACGATCATACAGATCACATGTTGTGGCTCTTCCTGTTCGTTTTTCTTGTTGGTGTCCCTTCCCTGAAATGGTTTTTGGCTCGATCACGCAAGAACTCTCGAAGGTGGCCCTCGTTGAATAGACCGGCTACCTCCTCCCTCAGTTGTCTATAATCTCCGGTTCTGTGGCCATGTGTGTCGTGATACTTGCACATTAGATTGGGATTTCTTTGGGAAGGATCGATTTGTATCTGTCTGGGCCACATAGTATCTTTGATTCTTCCAATTGCCGACATAATACCTGATGTGTTGATATCGAAGTTATACTCTGATAAACGTGGTGCCTCTGTGGGAGCGGCGTGCTTATCAAAACTACTTTTGCTCATGAGTCCCCGAGAAATCTGTCCTCGATCGCCCCTTCGATCATTTTGGATGGAATTGCGTCCAGGGCTGCCGTTTTTGCGACTTGCATTGTATGGCTGATATCGATCTCTGTTCGACCGAGTTTCCTATCGATGTCTCTCTGGATTCTGCCTACAAGCATGTTCGGATATACGGAACTGAAAGGAGTTCCCAGTTGATCATCCTCGACTCTGATCTTTGATTGGTACCGATTATGCACATCGGCCCAGATTACCGCCGGGTATTCAATCAAGTTCTTCTTCAGTTGACGTGACGCTATCGAACTTCGTTCATTCAACCCCTGAGTAAAGGCTTGAACAGCCCAATCATCTGTAAATGGCGGTAACTCCATGCGTTCTATTTGGAATCGAGACACTAATTCCCTAAGCATTTTGTTATCCTTCTATTTTACTTTGAAAAGGTTCTTTTTCCTTGTCGCAACCTTTATTGTTCTGACATGTGCCTTTACGAAAGAATCCGCAAGCATGGCGAATGAGTCGATGAAATTTGGCAGTAGATTATGGTACTAAATCATTGCTCCCTTTGATAGAATTTCTCCAAAAAATTTTGGTAGAACATATTCGATCCCATCATCCTCCAAATCGTTTCCTTTGATGGCGCATGTATAGGAGGTGACGTGCTCGTTGGGATCAGTCCCATTGTACTTAGAGATTTTCGGAATACGAAATTTCTTTGGAATGGGATTCGGAGCCGCATTAGAGGAAACGACTTATTTACAAGCTTCTTCAAACCCATTCCTTTCAAAATTGGCGGTGCCCCCGGTATCTGATCAACCCGGGAGTTGTACGTTTCTACATTCTTATCATTTGCCTCAATTTTCTTTTCTCCCGATTCAATTTGTTTGGTGAGATCCTCGATCATCTTCATCACTGCGGGGTCAATCCCCGATTCACTGGCATTCGATCTTTCTGGTACTGGCTCGGTTCGGCGGGCGACTTTTAGTTCGACCCCACTCGGCAATCGACGCTGATTTTGTAGTTGTGCAATAACGGCTTGTTGATCCTATAGCATCTCGAATATCACTTGGAGGCTGACTCCTCCATCACCTTCGCCTTGCGCACCTCGGCCACCAGATCGGCCTTCTCTGCGTACGCTCCCTTCGGTATCTGTGCCCAAATTTGTATTTAAGGCGATATGTGAACTTATGTCGATTGGGTTGGCAATTGGTGCTCCCTCGAGATCAGCCTAAGGCACCTCGACCCTGGAGAAACTACATTGTCATTTTCCTCGTGAAATCTGAGGCCGTTATTACCATGTGTGGGTGTTGTTTGTGAGTTTGACATATTTTATCCTGAAAGCAAAAAAAACTGACAAGAACAAGAGTAAAGTAGTGTGTGTTATCAGAATCAATATTGAACAATCACTATTATCCTTAGCCCCACGGTGGGCGCCAAATTATTTACCCTAAAATTTGGATAACAATTAAACTTATATTGTGCTTTTAAGGATATGTGATTTCGCTCAATACCAATTGATAAATATGATAATAAATGACAGAATTAAACTATGAATAAATCAAACCAGTGTTCAGATAAGGCTTCAGCCTCGAGTCAAGATACCCTCCAACTGATAAGTGCAAGAACAGTAAAGTTGGAATAAACCGATGAACAATAATACAAGTAAGAAATAAAGAGTTGTATTGTTTTTTTCTCAGCGAATAATGATGCCTACAAATGATTAGAACTCCTCTTTATATAGCAGAGGAATTCTACTTATGGTATAAAATCTAATTATAGAAGGAAATCGTATAATCAGCTAATTAACCACTTCTGATTTGATCCGTTCCGAGATTCATGCCACGATCCTCGATCAATCACGGATATCTTGCTTTTCCATTACTAAGATATCCCCGATGTTACTCGAAATCTATCTCCCTTGGCTTCGATTGATACCAACCTCGATCTAGAAAGAGACTTCGATCTCGAACTCAATGCCTCAGCTCTTCGATGCAACGTCTCAGTCTCGATCAAATAGTAAAATCGGGTGGCCCCAATTTCTATCGTATACCGTATATATATACATATTTAAAAAAAAAACTTAACGAGTTATACATTGTAATTTTTCGACGAAAGGGTATCGTTTAACACCGTTGGCGCGTGGGGCTCCGCCACTATTTGTATATATGAAAGTTGCATGTATGACCAAATTTTTGCCTAATAGAAAGGTCAACGTTCTTTATGTTTTTACTTATCAACTCGAAAGTATTACAAATAAAAAAGCGTTTACTTGCATTTTTGGTTCCTCAATAATTGATACTTCTTTTCACAATAAGTGACTAATTTTTTTTCTTATTTTTGTCCAAAATAAGTGTCTATTTAAATAATCAAGAAGAGATTCAATTTATTTTTACAAAATTACTCTTATGTACATATCCCTAAAAAGTTTTCTTACTCCTCACATTAAATATTTAATTAAGAGTAGTTTAATTATACTAGGTATTTTGTATAAAATTTAGTATTTTCTTAATGGGCGTGCCAAAAACAAATTAGTCACTTATTATGGATCGGAGGGAGTAAATTTTTATTTGGTTTCATGAATAAAGCGTATATTGTTAATCCCTTTACATTAATGAGCTATATTATAGTCGGATTATTTTTATAACTGTATTAAATACCCTCAATATGAAGTACAATTACAAAATACTTAAAACCTAGCAAAACCATGGATAACTACATGGTTTTAGCAGATAATAATCCATTAAATCTGAGAGATTTTCACAAGTAAATGGATCGAGATTAAAATATATATTTTAATTAATTAAAGATTAAAAACACGCTACAAAGACCAAAGTTCAAATTTATCTACGTAACAAAAAGCTCAATTTTCCAATAAATATGGTTGAAGAACCTTATATGGCCCAAAAAAACACAAATTAATTCAAACATATTTTCTTCCTTTGTACACAATGCTTTAATGTTCTCTCCACAAGAGGTCACCATCCTCCTCCTCCTCTTCTTCCCCAATTTGACTCGGGTTCTTCTCCACGTTGAACCCGACCTTTCCCTCGTCGTCGTCCTGTTAACGACGAACGACGAGCAAAATCTCCTCTTTCCGCTATCAATATTTGTCACCATTTTATTAAATTCCATAAATTTTCAAAAATGGGAGCCTTAAAACCATTCCAACTCTTGGAAATAAACATTATTTCCGCCCAAGATTTGCAACCAATTTCCAAGAAAATGAAAACCTACGCAACCGTTTGGGTTCACCCTACACGGAAGCTAACCACCGCCGTTGACATCGAAGGCGGCAACAACCCTACGTGGAACGATAAATTTGTTTTTCGGGTGGATGAAGAATTTCTCCGGCAAGATACTTCAGCTGTACAAATTGAGATTCATTGTGTCCATTGGTTTAAGGATTCTGTCGTCGGCTCCGTTCGTGTCCTCGTCGGAAATCTCATCCCTCCGCCGCCTCGGCCGCACCATAATCACCACCATCATTTTGGCATGCGTTTTGTTGCACTTCAGGTTCATTTTCTTCTTCATTTCTACAACAAATCGCCTATATTTGCTTTTCTTGATTATGTAGGAGTTTTTGTTGACATGCATGCGTAAATGCATGCAACATAATTTCCATTCCATTATTCCTCTTTTTGTCTAATTTCACTATAATTTTTTTAAAATGCAATCCCGATCTCCCAATATATGTGTCATATTTTTCTTTTTAGTTTGTCCCAGAAAAAATGTTATATTTTCTTAGTTAGGAAAAATTTAACTTAAAAGTTCTCATTTTACCCTTAATGAGATGATTTATTGTCACTCAAATGTTTATGACTTGTTTTAGGCCACAAGCAGTGGCGGAGCCACATTGAACAACGGGGTGTCAATCGACACTGCTTCGCCAGAAAATTACACTAAATTGGATAATAATTTTTATTTTACGTATAATACTGAATATACATTGACTCCCCTTGACTTTTCGATTTATCTTGTTATTTATATTTTGACACCTATTAATGAAAATTCTGGCTCCACCACTGGCCACAAGATTTAAAATCCTTTCTTTCTCTCTTTTTTTCTTAAACTTCGTGTCTAATCAAACACAATCAGGACAGAAGGAGTACTATACTATCTCCTTTTATTTTCCTTCCAATACTGTGGTGTTAGGAATTTTTTGCTTTGTTCTAATAGGTTTTATTGTATGCTCCAATGTTAGGCTCATGCTTGAAAGATTTATTATCACGAGTTAAAAATCAAGATACCAATAGATAGCTTCGTTACCTTCTTTAAATAAATGAAGATTTCATTGAATATCAGATGTTACTTACAATGTCGTCTAGTTAGACTTCTTGAAAATATTAATTAATTGGTGACAATTTGTGTCTATAACTAAACGATTCAAAAGTATTTCTATGATAACTTTTTTTTTGTTTGTAAGTTCACATTTAAAAGGTCAATGTTTTTTTGGTTTAGGTACGTCGTCCATCTGGACGACCTCAGGGGATATTGAACATTGGTGTTGCATTACTAGATAGTACTATGAGAAGTATGCCATTGTACACTGAATTAAACAAGTCAGCTGTTGGATATCGAGATTTGATGATGGAAGAAGAGCTCCCTCAACACAACCAAAAACCAAATGGCGATAAAAGCAACAACGACAACAACAATAACAATAATAACAACAACAAGATGCCTACTATTAAACCAATATTGCTACGAACAAAGAGTGAACGTAGCGAACGTGTCAAATTCGATGATGTTTCAAAGGCTAATAGTTCAGTAGTTGTTGTTCCCCCAAAAGTGAAGAAGGCATATGATAAAGAAAGCTCAATTCTTAGTATTTCTTTGGAACCTCCACCTCAAATGATGGTGAAAAAGAAAGGTAAAGCAAGTTCTGTGATTAGTGGTGCAGAGTTAAAGGAAAAATCAAAGCCCAAAGGTAAGAAAGGTAAATCAGGCTCAGTTTTAAGTGATTCAATTATGAGCAAAGAGTCATCTATTTATAATGGGCCTAAAGAAGAAAAGCCCAAACTCAAACTTATAGCATTAGAGCTTGAGAACAAAGAGAAGCCCACCAATGACTCATCAACAACTAAAGTAGTTGATGAAAAATCTATTACAAAGCCCAAAGGGTTGGATGCTAGTGGCAAGCAAGATGAGACCAAAGAGCCCATAACAGTAATAGGAAAGCCCATTCCAAAATATAGTGGATATGAGTTTGGAGGCCCAAAAGGAGTAGGACAAAATGGGAAATTTGTATTTGGAGGCCCAATTAAAGGAAATGCTCATCATTGGACTGACTCAGAAATTGGGCCCTCAGCATCCGAGGTCGCGGCGGCTATAGCTGAAAAGAAATATCCGTTAGAGGATCAAAAGAGCTCGGTTTTGGATGGTTGGAGTTTGGACGAGAGCACTGAAGGTCTCAGGTCTAAGCTCGAGAGGTGGAGAATGGAGTTGCCGCCAGTATATGACCGTGGGCACGCCTCGAGTAGCTACCATTCGACCGGTCGTCACACGAGAAGGCACACACATGGGTCAAGTGGATTGTTTTCTTGTTTTGGTAACATAATGGGGTATGAATGCCAATGCATTTGTGGTAAGCCAAAAAGGAAATATAGCACAAGGTTCTATAGCCCATCAGTTGGCAGCAGATCATGGTTTTGAAAAAGCCCAAACCAGCTCAATTTTTAAGGCCCAAATTCCATTACCGTCCAGTTGCTGATCAAATTTGAATTCTTGGGCTATTCTTACTCAGGTCACTTTTCTCCTATACTTGTTTATTATTTTCGGTCAGAGACAGATTCAGAATTTTCGTCAATACATAATACTACTGCGACTTCATTGTGACAATGTATATCAAACTTAACACTAATATTTTTATTTTATGTATTTTTAACTAAATATATAGTTGGAGTTGAGCTTGCAACACCCACCCACCCCAAACCCCCACCCCTTCTTTCTGCTGAAATTGTAAAATATGCCACTGGTTTGTATGATTCTTTTTATTATTAAATATTGGATTTGGTTTTTGGATCAGAGTTTTGCCAAAAACAAACCCATTGTCTGGTGTTTCTTTCGTACTCTTTGTCTGAAAGAGTTAATTTTCTTTGGATAATTACTTTTTCCAAATCAAGTTCGCCACCAACCGTATCAGCACCATCCTAATTAGGTTTAAATTTATCTTCTTCCTTTTTTTGTGATTTTAATTTAGCTTATGCTACGAAGAGTGAAGCCATTAATGTGTCAACTTGAAAACGCGAGTTGATTATATTTGGGATCTTTACACAAATAGCCGGCCATATTAATTTTTTTTTTTTTTCTGGACATATATATAATTATTCATTTATAATACATAAATTATGTATATATTATAAATTCACCGATTATTTTTAATTTAAATGGCAAAGTGGATGACTATTTGGGTTAATCCTACGTTATACGTTATATTTCAATAAGGAGAAAATTAACTGTCATACAAATACTACTATACAAAAGTTCTTAAAGTGACGGTCAAACCTCTCTTTATAGCATTTTTTTGGGAACCAACTTTTTATGTTTCTTTTATAACAGCATTTCACCGTAGCAGCTGAAAAATATCGAAATATATAAATACGGATTTAGAGTTTAAATTTTATGGGTTCGGATTCACAATTCTATCACATCTCATCTAATTTAATGGTTCAAAATTTATTTTATACATATTTAATAATATATTTGGACAAAAATACAGGGTATGAACAAAAGTTATGGGTTCAATTGAATCCATAACTTCTAACGCCTCTGAAATAAACAAAATTATTATAGAGAAGTTTGATTGTACTATTGTTTAGGGATAGGGGCGGAACTACATGCCTTAGAAGGTGGTCAACATTGCCGAAAAATAACATTATGTACATTAGGTAAAATATTAGGTTTTAGAGATATATAACATATACTATTAAACACTCTTTGTCAGGATATTTTTTATTACTTTTAAGTTTGATTATCCTTGGAGAAATTTCTAATTTCGCTATTGCTTAAGAATAATATTAACTTTTTTGAACATATTTAGGACATATTATAATATGTGCTGTTGTTAGTTTCTTTCTTCAGCTATGAATATCTAACGGTTAGAGATGAATATACAACGGTAGTTATTGATTCAACTGAACTCATTGCCTACCATTTAAATCGAACTATATAACATGAGCATTAAAAAATAAAAATATAATAAAAACACCTCAATATGAATTGGCTCCAGATTGTGCATTTGCCTCTACTACTAGTGATCCTAAACGCGAAGACTAAAATAAAATACGATCTGTCTAATTGCACACAATTAACAAAGAATAAGATCACTTAAACAGCTTTCAAATTTGAGGTTAAATTGTTACAAATTAATTCACCATTCATGTTTTAAAAATCAAACTTTAATGTTGCTCAAAGAACAGCAAAAGTTGGTGACTAGCAAAAGAAAAGATGCACAAAAAATAGGACTATCTTTATTTTTAATACAAAAAAGATTTAAGAATTTTTTGAAAATAAAAAGAAAGAAGGCGTGGAGGAAGGTGGTGACAGAATGATGATTCGTATCTTCAAATTTCAGCTCTCGAATTATGAGGAATATCCTCCTCCTTCTATTGGGTCCCTTTTTCTAAGTCTGTTGCATACACACTTTTTATTTCTTTATAATTTTTTAAAAAGACAGAGAATTAGAATAGAAATTCGTCTTTTTATCTTATATTGGTTAATGGTTCCAACTTCCAAAAAATAGTGTATGACCTAGGAAACAATAAGGCTGATCAACATTATCTTTTAAACTAGATGATTGTTATTGTTTTAATTCCTAATTTCTGTAAATAATTCAGTGATGACCTTACACGAATTAAAAAATACACTGAATTTCATTTAATACTTGGATTCAAATATCAATTGAAGAATGAGTCGACGCCTCATAGGCGATTGCTTAATTAAGGAAACTCATCAGAGTTGTAGCGAAAACGAGTTATTATGAGGCAATTGTCACTACTAATGAACCCGAACATAGGATCTATCCATGACTAGTTTCGCTAAGTAAGGAGAGATCAACTGCATATTGTTTATAGAAACATCTGACCAATGCGTACCATATTTAAATTGTTGGCATATCTTTCTAATCTCCTTTCGTTCTGTAGATCAGATTTTTAGCATTGACCTAGTAAGAATGAGTTAATGGTGTTGGCTAAAAAGGAGGGATGAGAACTTTAGGGTACGCTCGCTTGTACATTTTTGCTAAGGTGAGATGGATAGGATCTCTTCACCGGCCCTTAATAGGTGTGTCAGTTCAATCTTTAAGTATAAAAATTTATCGGTATGAAACACTTCTGTCTTTAGTGGGTATTATATGGTGAAAATTTTGAATTTGTCAGACCAATAATATCTAAATCGGATGGTAATTATAAAAAAAACTAAAGAAAAGATATCAACCTTATTTCCAATCAACAAATCTCACATCCCATTGTATTGGAAAATCTCTAGATCATCCAGGTTAAAGGTCTTGTTGCGTTAACCTTTAGATATGTAAAAGTAAAGTTGATGCTGAAAGAGAATATACATTCCTTTAACCAACTTTTGGTGTTTGGCAGCTGTTTGAAGAATAGTTCCTTCCATTAATGGTGAAAAGGGAAACGATTTGTGACAAGTTAAATAAAAGAAGAGTTAAAGAAGAGAAAAAGAAAAAACGTAACATTTAGAAAATATCGGTTTGGTACCATCTTTCTTGGCATACTTATTTAGGAGTGTCATTATGTTTCTATAATGTGAATGATGCCAATAAGAAATATTTATTTGCGCTCGATTCATACACCAAATTAATATGTGCATGTGATGAATTCACCATTGACATGTAGCTAGAGAGAAGAAATCAGTGTCGAAGAGAGAAGAGAAAAGGTAGTTGAGAAAAAATTCTATTCTGTTATTTTATGTACAATGCAAAATGAAGACTATTGTGTACATTTATATGACTAATCTAACCGCTCAACTGTGCCAGTTGTAATAACCCTTACTAATAACTATCATTCTAACTGTGGTTAAGTTAGCTAACTAACTACATCCTTGACACCCCTCCTCAAGCTAGGACTGGGAAAGATGTTCAAAAGTCCTACCTTGGACATCATGTATGCATGTTGAGGTCGATCAAGTCCTTTAGTAAGAAGGTCAACCTCTTGCTTTATTGTAGCACAATAGCAATTGGAGATGAGGCCCTGTTGAATCTTCTCACGGATGAAATGACAATCAATATCAATATATTTTGTGCGTTCATGAAAAACAGGATTGGCGGCAATGGCAAGAGCTGACTTGCTATCACAATAGATAGGCACATGAGACTGATGCTCAACCCCCAGCTCCTTGAGTAAACCAAGAATCCACACAACCTCATCGACAGTTGAAGCTAGGTTGCGATATTATGCTTCAGCTGAGCTTCTAGAAATGGTAGATTGCTTCTTAGATTTCCAAGAGATCAAGGAAGTACCAAGCTTAACAAAATATCTTGTAACTGACTTGGGTGTATTAGGACATGCAGCCCAATCTGCTTCACAAAATGCTGAAAGTGACTCAGAACAATGGGCAGTCAAAAGGACCCCCAATTTTGATATATCTGACCACCTTGAGTACAGCTTTTATATGAGAAACTTTAGGACCGTGCATAAATTGGCTGAGACTCTGAACAACAAATAAAATGTCTGGCCTTGTGATGGTCAAATAAATTAGCTTCTATAAGAGCCTTTGATATGGCCCAGGATCAGTCAGCGACACATCAACAGAGGACCCTGTATGAGCATCAAATTCAGAAGTGGTTAGCTTGATATTGATTCTATAGGGCAGGCCACAGGTTTGGAACCTGAGAGTCTCAACTCAGCAATAAGCTCCAGAGCATACTTGCGTTTATGCATTAACATACCATCACCATTTCTGGAAAATTCTATGCCTAAGAATACTTAAGCTCTCCTAAATCCTTGATCTTGAATGAAGCTTGCAAATCATCCGTAATTTGTTGAATCAATACAAGACTATCACTAGTGATAAGAAGATCATCAACATAAACAAACACTACCACCATGTGATTTGTTGTCCTTTTGATGAACTAGGAATAATCCAAATGGCTCTGCTAAAAACCAGCATCCACCAAGGCTGAAGTTAACTTGAGATTCCATTGTCTAGATGCTTGCTTAAGCCCATAGAGGGACTTGAGCAGTTTACAAACTGTAGATTTGTCATTTGATCCACTAAAACCTTGAGGTATTGTCATGTACACTTCATCAATGAGATCACCTTGCAAGAAAGCATTATAGACATCCATCTGATGGATGGACCAATGCCTTGAGGGTGCAATAGATAACACACTCCTAACAGTAACTATTTTCACCACAGGGGAAAAGGTTTCTTGATAGTCTAGTCCTTCCCTTTGATTATACCCTTTAGCTACTAATCGATCTTTGAACCTTTCTACCTGTCCTGATGCCTTATATTTGATTTTATAGACCCACTTGCATCCTATGACCTTCTGTCCTTGTGGCAAAGAAACCAATTCCCAAGTTTTGTTATCCTCCAGTGCTTTAATTTATGTTTGCATTGCTTCTATCCATCTTTTGTCTTTGATGGCCTCTGAATATGTTGTAGGTTCCACCTCAACAGAATAGCTAGCCAAGTAGCTTTGATACTTTGGAGAAATTGCTTCATATCCAATAACTTCTGAAATGGGATATTTGCAGCAGCTTACAAAATTCAACTTGTCAGGTCTAACATAGTCCTTAAGCCATATTGGAGGCTTAGATACTCTAGTTGATTTCCTTGTTTCTTCAACACGAGGAATAGCAGGAGAAACAATTGAAACATCAATATTATTATGCTCAGTAGAAGAAGGAATGTCTTACTCAACTAAGGGAACAAGAGTTATAATAGGAGAACATGGGACACTAGGTGTATTATGATGACTATGTGAGTTTGTAGTAGTAACAGAACTATCCACTGCAACTAGTTCCATAATAAAATCCTGTCTTGGCACCGGGGATATATCTAGTAAGAGTGATTCTGATGTACTTTCAGTTGTATGAAAGGGAAATATGTCTGCATAGAAGACTACATCTCGACTTATAAAGAACACTCTATTTTCCAAGTCCAATAATCTGTAACCTTTCTGATGTGCAGCATATCTTAGCAAAACTGACCTCACAGTTCGATGTGCAAAGTTATCATGGCTTGTCAAATTAGTAGCAAAACATAGACATCCAATGAATTTTAAGTGTTTCAATGGATGTGGCTTACCAATGAGCAATTCATAAGGTGATTTATGTGCTAAAACAGAAGAAGAAATCATGTTACTGATGTAGACAGCAGCATCAATACAATGCCCCCGATATGTGATAGGCAAATGGCCTTGAAATCTGATTGCCCGAGCAGTCTGAAGTATATATCTATGTCTTCTTTCCACAACTCCATTCTGTTGAGGAGTATAAGTACAAGAACTTTGATGGAGAATTCCATGTAGTTGAAGCAAGTCTTTGCAAGCACTATTAAAAAATTTACTATCATTGTCTGATCTAAACAATTTAATTTGTTGACCAAACTGTGTCTTAACCATAGCAATGAAGTTCTTAAGTAGAAAAATAACATCAGACTTAAGTCTCATGAGAAACACCCAAGTCCACCTAGTAAAATCATCAACCAATGTGAGGAAGTATCTGAGTAGCAACTTTATAAGGTCACCATACATCCATATGAATCAAATCTAAGCTATGTAAACTTCTTATAGTGTTAGTTGGAAATGACACTCTAGTTTGTCGAGCTAAAGAACAAATTTCACATTTAGACAATGGATTAGGTAAGCTACCACTACAATCTTGTAGACTAGGAATCCTTCTGAGAACTTGAATTGGAACATGCCTAGTTCTTTTATGACATATATCCATGTTTTCTTTACTAGTTACTATAAAAGCTCTATTTATTGTCTTCCCTAATGCTGCTGACAGAATATATAAACCTACATCCTTTTTACCAATCTCTTTCACCCTCCTAGACAAGAGGTCCTGAAACACACAACATTGAGGAAAGAATGTAACTTTATATTTCAGATCCTCTGTCACTTTTGAAACTGATAGGAGATTGAATTTAAAAGCGGTACATAAAGCACATGTTTAAGTACATCACCTCATGTAAGCTGACATTCTCCCATATGAGAAATTGGTGTTGAATTTCCTGTAGGTAGTTGAACTTGTCCTGTATTCCCTACTGATATTTCATTTTTCTGAAAACTTTTGTCACCAATCATATGGTTAATAGCACCAGTATCAACTATCCACTTACAAAGTTCTAAGCTTTCACATAATGCTACATTACCACAGAAATATTTACCTGCCATGTTGGCACTTGCTTCTCTAATGGACTTTAAATTCAGCAATTATAATAGCTGGTTGTACTGCTCCTTAGTGAAGAATTGAGCAGGTCCAGCATTGTTTCTTAGTTGATATGAAATTGGTGAAGTTCTAAATCCTTGTTGTCCAGTTGTATCAATCATGACTGCATTCACTTTCTTCTTCTGCTTGAAGTCAGATAGATATCCAACAATCTTGTAACAATTCTCCTTTAGATGCCCTGTCTTGTTGCCAAATTCACACTTCATTAGTTTGTAACATTCATTTCTAGTATGACCTTTCAAATGGAAAAAATCACATTCTAAGTTATAATTTATCCTTGGTCTAGTTGTTGAATGAGCAGTGAACAAGGCAGTAGGATCAATATCCCCAGTTTGCCCATAGGTACCACCAGCAATCATTTTCCTGCTTTCATCCTGAAATACCATAGCATAAGCCTTATTGATAGATGATAAGGTCAACATCAATAAGATTTGGCTCCTCGTATGCTCAAAATTATCATTCAATCCCATTAAAAACTGCAGCAGTCGGTGATATTCTAATTGATCAACATACTCTGTGGCTGATGAAATAGGTGGCAGTATTGAGTCATATTCTGCCCAAAGATATTTGATCTTGGTAAAATAAGTTGACGCTAACGAAATCCCTTGTGTTAGGGTGAATATTTTCTTGTGCAAGTAATACAACCTCGATCCGTTTACTTTTTTAAATTGCTCTTTGAAGGCAGCCCAAACATTCTGTGCATTAGAAGAAAATAACACTCATATTACCAATTCTCTGCTCACATTGCTCATAAGCCATGACATCACAATGGTATTACATCGATCTCATCGACTTGCCAAATCAGAACCGAAATCTTCCTTCGATATCGATCCATCAACTAAACACAATTTACTCTTACCTAATAGTGCCACCTTCATCGCACGACTCCAAAGAGAGTGGTTCTCTATTCCTGTCAAAACGAGTCCCACCGACATAGATCCTAGACCATCAGAGGGGTGTAGGTAAAGATGATGGTTGTGATCGGGAACGACGGAGCTAGCGATAACTCCACTACTCGCTTCAGCTCCATTATTCTCATTAATCGTTGAATTTCAGGAATCACCATGGAAATGTGCAGAATTAGGGCTCAAAGTTTCTATATTTGAGTAGATTCTCTCAAATTTTTCTTCAATTACACAAAAATCCCCTAGAATCACTCGATCAAGTGCTATGATACCATGATGAATTCACTATTGACATGCAGTTAGAGAGAAGAAATCAATATCGAAGAGAGAAGAGAAAAGGCAATTGAGAGATAATTCTATTATGTTATTTTTTGTACAGTGTAAAATGAAGACTACTGTGTACATTTATATAACTAATCTAACCGCCTAATTGTGTCAGTTGTACTAACCCTTACTAATAACTATCATTCTAACTGTGGTTAAGTTGGCTAACTAACTACATCCTTGACGGCATGCCATGTATTTTTGCATAAGTTTTACTTAAATATCTTTAATTAATATGTATTTTTATCACTACTTATCATTATATAATCATAGTAAATCAACATAATATGATGCATAAATCAAACGCGAATTATTTTTTAAAATAAAAATCATTAGTTTCTTTACCTCGGATACTTTCCTCTTTTCTCCGTTTAGTTCCGCTCACAAATTTGTTTTTCGTAAAATAAATAGTACCGAAATGATAGAGCTGAGAAATTCAAGTAGTACATTTGAAGCGAGTCGCGAAAGTGCAAAAAGATAAAGTTCAATAGTTTTTTGTTGGAAAAAAAAAGGTTCTATTAAATTAGGAACTTTTAGAAGTTTTTACTAAAAAGGGAAAAGAAAATACAAATCTAAAAATCGTGCAGCAATATCCATTTGTATGTCCACTATTTAAAATATATTCACAATTTATAATGTATTTAAAGATTAGCCAATTCATTCAAACTTCATAGCTAAATATCCCGAGTTTGAAAATTCGAGACTTAGTGTCCTGAATTTTTGAGTTGTTAATTTGAAATTCAGGACTAAGTATCTTGAATTTCTGAAATACTAATTTAAAATTCAGGACATAAGATTCAAATTTCTGGAGATAATTTTCGAACTTTAGGACACGATGTTGTGAAATTTGAATTTTGAGATTTATACTATAGGACGTCATGTCCTGAAGTTTGAGCGAAATTGCCTAATCTTTAAATACATTGTAAATTGTGAATATTTTTAAACAACATTCTTAAAAGTGACTACCTAGTGTCATTTCCACTCTTAAATCTTGTAGTATTTGCTTCTTTATATAAGTTGTCTATTCTAACCAATATTTTAAAAGGCGGGAGCGTGAGGCAGGATATCTTATTTGAAACAGGACGATGTGTAAGCTTCAAAACATGGAGCGGAAGCCTTGTGAATCTTTAAATTTTCTAATTTATAAATTAATAATACAACATAATTACACAAACAAATATAGATATATATTAAAAGTTTAAAAAGTTAAAAAGAATTAAAGAAATTCATAGATATGCTTTTATAAGTATATATAAATAATTCAATAGTGTTAAAGTTCTTATAAAATATAAATATATTATAACGTCTTAACTTTCAAATAATTAAAAATTATAATTTTTTAACTATGTTACCAAACTACATATTTTATCTCCCTAAAGTAAATAATAAATAAAGTTCATCACTACAAGTATAATTTATAATATTGCCTCTTCATAAGAAAATATAAATTTACTTTTAAATAGCAAAATAATATAGGTACTATAATTTTGAAAAACATATCATTAAGACATCAAGATCTAGCAAGTAAAGATATAAAGTTAGGCTATAATATTTCAGAAGAAGTGTTCAAATAATATGAAAATTCGCGATATTCTCAAGCAAATATGTAATACTATGGCTCGTCATTTGTGTTACTTTCGATCTTTATATTCCTATTGTTTAATAGAACTTTAAGTATTTATTTGTTAAAGAACTTTAAGGAATTTGACACATGATTTATTTTAGAAATTGTTGAGCAAGCCTTGAAGATTGAGCGTTAGACGTATTTAGAACGTACTCGGATACCTGAGAGCATAAGTATTACATAACTATGGCTTGCACGTTAACCTCATAGCGTTTTGATAGTGTCCCATTCCGGTGAGCTGTGTGGCGAGTGCCAAAAAAACCTTTTAAAGCTATTCTAATTAGCCAAAATTAACCTAAAAATAATTTAGAAAATAAATTTCTAACATGAAAACATACCACAAATGTTTTTGCTGGTCCTAATGGGTGCTAAGTCCTAAGCTGTCTCAGACTATCAGCTAACTGCAGCAGTGTAGGTCCCACAAGCACAAAGCCTTCCGGTCAGCCGCGTTCCCTGTCTGATGACGTGGCAATATGACTTGCTCTAAGTCACGTGACTTTGGCCCCACTTTGTCGGCTTGTCCCTCTGATGCGACAAGCTTTCGCCTTTTTGGATTCTACTTGGATTATCCATTTACCAATTTCTCGTATCTATCTCTTTCTTTCCCGATATTTTCAGTTTATCACAATCATTTTCTTCTTCCTTTAGCAACCACGATAAAAAAGTACGTACTAAAAGAAAAGGAAAAAGTGTTTTACTTTTATACTACTAAAAGCGTTTTCGTTTATTTCTCTAAGATCCCCCAACTAATAGAAAACTATAATCTCTCCCTAAAATAATAGTTAAAAAATATAAATTTATTAATATATAGATTTACCTCGAAATACGAGTAATAATTAAACTTGTAATGTGGTTATAAGGATACATGATCTGATTCAATACCAATTGATAAATGACTAAATAAATAAATGAATTGAACGATTAAAATAAATCAAACCAGTGTCGTTACAAGTTATCGACCTCGATTTGGAACAGGCTCGAGATCAAGCGTTAAGAACAATAAGAACAACGGTAAAATGTAAGCAAGTGAAAGAGCAGCGTATTGTTATTTCTTAGCAAGTATGTCCCTACAAATGAACAGGGTTCCTCTTTATATAGTAGAAGAATCCTAAATAAGGTATAAGTCTAATTTCGGAAGTAAAATCTGTGATTGATGTTAATAACCGTTGACGGTTCCGTTACTCCCGAGATTCTCGTCGAGATCTGTGATCGACCACGATATCTCGCTATTCCGTTGCTTGATGTCGGTCATACCCGATCTCGATCTTTCGGTCTTCGTGTCTTCGAGCTCGAGCTCGCTTCGACATGAGCTTAATCTCGAGGATGACCTTCGAGCCCATAAAATCGGGCAACCTCGAGTTTAGCCGTATACAGATAGTCCCCGCGTTTCTTAGAATGAAATGATAAGAAACGACTTAAACCTCGATTCCCTTACATCTCGATCATGACGTCGTCTGCGTAACGTAAGCGGTAGATGTGACTGAAACATCTCGTCGGTTCGGTTCCCCAAATTATCAATGCATGTCAGTCGTTGGTCGGCCACTAGTGCCATCAAACCGTCGCCACAAGGCTATAAATATCACCTCCTTGGTTGATTCAAACTTTACTTTGCTTTGATTAAAAACTCTTCACTCTCTAATCCTTCTCATCTTTATTTAATTGTCGCTTGTTACGCCGTCGTTGTTCTCATCGGACCAACCAATTTCATATTTATTTTCAATCTCCTCTGCTTATACAAATGGCAAAAACCTCTAAAATTGTGCCATAAAAAGAGAAGACTTCATCTTTCTCCTCCCGGTCGGCCAGTGATAAAACGATGGTGGAGCCTTGTATTGAGGAGTGTGTCCCAGGGCCAATTGAACTAACTTCCGACTTCAAAATCGAGAGACCCTCCTCAGTTCCAGGCCGCTGTGAGCCTATGTCTCGATACCTCTGCTCGATATCGGAAGAAGATCTCGAGAGGGTGAAGAAGGACTGCAATTGGGAAAACAAGGAAGTGGTGGTTCCTTCCCCTGAGGAGTCCATCACCACCCATGTGAAAGGGTACTTAAGTGTGTATACATACCCTTTCACACTGGGTCCCATAGACCCGGTCATACTCGACTTCTATCACCAGTATCGAGTAACCGGCCAGATCTATCCTTCATTCTGGCGCATCGTCAACCTGATCAGGTTCTTTTCGAGCAAGGTCGAGGGAATGACTTTCACCCTAGACCATATGATAAGGTTATACGGCCCTCGTCTTTATCAAGGTGGGTTGATAAAGTTGCAGTGTCGGGCCATGAAGAGGATGTTCTCAAGTATTGACGAAGACAGGGACCGGGATGGATGGGCCGATTCGTCAGAATCAAGACCTCCGATTAATTTCGGTCGAGAAAATGTCATTCCCTGAGGAATGAAACATGAAACATAAAAGCCACTTCGATACCGGTACTTCTGCTGCTTTACTTCTTTTATTCCCTCTCTGACTCAGGTTCTCTTTTCATGGTGCAGCTTCCCTTTGGTTCCCTGGTGCCATTCCGGATCTCGAGGGCTGGGTTCGACAGCTGGTCTCCACCTCTTCTCATGCCGAGCATTGCTAGGACTTGTCCAGAGGTCAATGGGAGGCTAAAAACCATGGTGAGTTTTTTCACTTGTATATCGAGGTTTTCCCCATAATGGAATTCTTATTAACTTGGTTTCTTCATGTGTAGGTCTCAGTGAGAACGTTTCCATGAGGCCACCTCCGCCTGGGGAAGAGGAGACTTTGAATCCAAACAAAGAGAGGAAAAGGAGAAGAGCTTCTCCTTCCGATACCCCCAAGCCAAAGAAGAATAAAGCTCGAAATCAAAAGCCGAGCCTTCTGCCCCTCGTGTCGACGCAGTTTAACGACTCTGAGAGGAAGATGAAGAGGGTGAAAGTGATGGTTGCCCGCTGGTGCCCCGAAAGAGTGAAAGTACTGAGGCTTCCAGGAGTGTCGAGCCGGCAGAGCTCGAGGCGACCCCATCTCGAACCGAGGACATTACGGAGGAGGGTCCGAGCAAAGTCCCCGAGCAATCGGGCGGTGAGGATGCCCCCCACCATGATAATCAGTCGGTGGGTGTGCCTGAAGAGTCTAGCCCCGAAGCCCTTCAGAGATAAGACAATGTCCCAAGTGGTTCACTTGGGATAATCAACATTTGTGACTCGCCGCTTGGACCTTCATTCTCCGAGGGGCAGTTTCAAGATGCTCGGGCCATGTGTAGTCCCGATGTGGGACAAGTCCACGAAGGGAATGACATATTCCGGGACTGCTTCATCGCAGTCGATGATAGTCCCGAGTTGGACGCATCATTCGTATTCGACGAGGCTCAGCGGTTTCTGAAGCAAGTTCAATTTCCTCGTATTTAGACTTGCATTTAGTCTATATTTCTTCAAGCCTGACTCTTTTCTTTGTGTATAGGCCATGGTGCTTCACCAGGAAGCACCTTCGAAATCCAGGGCCGAGCTATCCCGATGCGAGGCCGAGCTCAAGAAGCTCGTAGAAAAGAGGGATGGCCTCAAACTCCTCTACGTCCAAAAGGAAGATGAGATCATGAACCTTCGAGCCGAACTCACAAGAGTTCATCGAGATCAGACCGAACTTATTGAACGGGTAACGAATTTCTTGAGGTCTCATCATGTGTTAATTATATTTTGGAAACTAATACTTCGGTTTTGCAGATTCAGCAGAAGGGCGAGCTGGTGGAGCAGCTTCGAGAGGAGGCCAAAATGAAGGAGGCCGAAACTCTGGGATGGAGACAACATATGGATCTTACCTCGGAGAAGGATATGCTTCGGGCCCAACTGACTTCAGTCGAGAGCCAACTCTAAGTTGTGATGGAGGAAAGTTTGGACCGATCTTGAAATATTGAAGACCTCAAGGACAAGCTGGCCGCCGAGCTTTCTAAGGCTAAGTCTGAGGCAGAGGCGCTTGTGGCCTCTTACCAAGCTGATGTCGAGGCTGCCAATCTTCGGGCACAGGAGATCTCCGCTACTGCTGAAATTAGATTATCATGTGTTGTCGACCATGCGAGGCGGTAATCTCGGAGAGAGGCTCTTGAGGAAGTGCACGCTCGTGGCTTCGACCTCTCAGCAGACATCGAAGACGCCAAAGTTTTGGAGGCTAAGACCGCAGCCTTGCTTTCTGATGAAGAGGATTCAGCTAGTAGGTCCGAGAGCGGAGAGGGTGAGGATGAGGCCGCCGAAGAAGCGACTCCCGAAGACGTGGTTCTCGAGGATGTGGCTCCCTGGGTAGACTAGGCCTTTAGGATTTTCTTTTCTTGCATCATTTTTGTGTAAGGCCCTGATTGACCTTTTGTACAAACTATTCGATATAATAAAAAAGTTCTCCTCGAATGCCTTCGTATATTTCAAGTTTAGATATGCTTTCTGTCTTTATTAAAAATGTTGAAAATTCTTATTGTCGTAATCTTACTAACTTCAGTTCGAAGCCAGAGTAAACCCTTAAGTTTTTCGTTTATACGAGGGTAAGTCTCCGAGTGCAGAAATTCGTTTGAGACATTATCTCGGGGGTGGCTTGGTCAAACTCACAGATGATTTATCTTTAAAACCAAGTTCGATGGGTCTTGAACTTTAGAATAAAATAAACCCTTAGGTTTTTATCAAATGATAGGTAAGTTTTGAGCTAACGATAATATGCCCCTTAGGGTTTTTTGACGAATCCTCGAGCTTTATTTGAGCTCGGAATAGCGGAACCCTTGGGTCCGAATCGAGTGAGAACGAAGTCTCGAATTCTAATTGTATTGGCCCTTAGACTCTTTAGATTGGCCCTTAGACTCTTTAGATTGGGCCGATTCGGCCTCTAAAAATGGCGATTATTTTCCCTTTTTCGGCTAAAAGTCTTAGTGAGAATTTCTTTATGTCTTAGCATATGTTTTTTATACCCATTGGGTTTTTCGAGGGTCGATGATCGGAACCCTATTTTCTTGTGTTTTAACGTGTTTGTGTTAAGATAATTCGATACCCCTTGAGATTTTTTTTTCGAAGGCCGATATTATCGAAGCCTTTCAATTATTCGAGGGCTGATTTTATCGAAGCCCTTTTTTATTTTATTTGTCGAGGGTAGCCTTATTTAACCGGGTTTTCAAAGTATTTTGAAGTCCTTTTGCTTATAGAGGAAGTCAAACGTCTCCGAGCCACATTATTTTGGCTGTAGATTAACGTGGTCGTAGCCTTAGGGTATGTCTTTTGGACTTATTTCCCGATAACATTTCGAACTTGTTCGAAATGTTAGTCCCCGAGTATGGTGGCCTTGGCCTATATATCTAGGGGTAACTCTTCAAGGTTTTATGGTTTCGAACTTAGATAGCTCGAGTGTGCAATCCTCGAGTGTTCGAAGTATGCTTGTACTTGGCTCTTGAGCCATTTTTCACAAGTGTTAGTTTTGCACAATAGATCAGAATCATAATTACATTATTCGTATAGTAGAAAATTTACTTCAAAACACGAGATGTTCAAGAAAAGATAATGCTTCTTTGAACAATTCATACACGCGTACATGTTTTGTCGTCGGGACTCGGCTAATCTATATGGACACGGTTCATTCGACCGTTTGGCCCATTATAAAATTTACAAAAAAAATTTCCTATCGAGACCCATTGACACGAGGTACATTTCTCGAACACATAACCTCCGAGGGTGATGCCCCCACTATGCGAGGTTGATTGCAAAGAAGCCTTGGATACTATTGAATTATCCTCAGGTAGCACATAATTGTTTCCTCGTTAAAAACCTTTCCTGAAAAACCCATTTGGGATAAAAACCGATCTAAGAGGAAAAGAGTGCAACACGTACTTTAAAACCCGAGGTCTCGATATCTTAGGTCAAATTCCTGCAATGAGTTAGTTTCGAATATTTAAGTAATTGAAAGAAAAGGGGAAGTCATACCTTAGCAATAGTATCTCTTAAGAAGTGATATGTTCCAATTATTCGACAGCATTTAGCCGTTCATTGTTCCAAGTTTGTAAGATCCTTTCCTTACTATGTCGAGGATTTGGTAGGGTCCTTCCTAGTTAAGACTGAGTTTCCCTTCATTAGGGTCTCGCGTGTTGATGGTGACTTTCTTAGGGCTAAGTCCCCAATTTTGAAGTATCGAAGGTTGGTTCTTCTGTTGTAGTACTTCTCGATTCGTTGCTTTTGTGCAGCCATTCAAACGAGTGCAACTTCTCATTTTTCATCTAACAACTCGAGGCTGGTATTCATAGCCTCGCAGTTTGATTCCTCTGTTGCATGTTGGAACCTGGCATTGGGCTCTCCAATATCGGCTGGTATCAAGGATTCAGAGCCGTATACTAAGGAAAACAGAGTTGCTCCTGTACTGGACTTCGACGTTGTCCGATATGCCCATAGGACCTCGGGCAATTTCTCCCTCAACTTTTCTTTGGCTTCGTTTAGCCTTTTCTTCAAGATTTGGATGATAGTCTTGTTCGTTGATTCGGTTCGCCCGTTCCCACTAGGGTGATACAGTGTCGATAGTATCCTCTTTATTTTGTGATCTTCGAGTAATTTAGTTACTTTGCTGCCGATGAATTGTTTGCCATTATCACATACTAATTCTGCGGGTATCCCGAATCGACATGCGATGTGATCCCATATGAAATCTATTACTTCCTCTTCCCTGACTTTCTCGAAGGCCTGCGCTTCAACCCATTTAGAGAAATAGTCAGTCATAAATAAAATGAACTTAGCTTTACCTGGGGCCGATGGAAGAGGACCGACGATGTCCACTCCCCATTCTCATTTTTTCCGTGGAGTCCAAGGCCGTTGTCGTCGTGTGTAGATGTGTTTTGTGAGTCAAACATGATTCAACCCAAAAACAAAAATTTCCGATGAGAACAAGTGTAAAATAGTGTGTTTTACCAGAATTAGCACTGAACAATCACTATTATCCTTAGTCCCATGGAGAGCGCCAAATTGTTTACCTCGAAATACTGGTAACAATTAAACTTGTAATGTGGTTATAAGGATACGTGATCTGATTCCATACCAACTGATAAATGGTTAAATAATAAATGAACTAAACGATTAAAATAAATCAAACCAGTGTCGTTGCAAGTTATCGAGCTCGATTTGGAACAGGCTCGAGATCAAACGTTAAGAACAGTGGTAAAATGTAAGCAAGTAAAAGAGCAGCATATTGTAATTTCTTAGCAAGCGTGTCCTTACAAATGAACGTAGAAGAATCCTAAATAAGGTATAACTCTAGTTTCGGAAGTAAAATCTATGATTGATGTTAATGACGTTGACGGTTCCGTCCCTCTCGAGATTTCCGCCGAGATCTGTGGTCAATCGCTGATATCTCGCTATTCCGTTACTTGATGTCGGTCATACCCGATCTCGATCCTTCGGTTTTCGTGTCTTCGAGCTCGAGCTCGCTTCGACATGAGCTTAATCTCAGGCAGACCTTCGAGCCCATAAAATCGAGCATCCTCGATTTTAGCCGTATAAAATATAATATACATATTTATGCATAATTAATTATATTTTATATATTTAACTATAATTATTTTTGGCCGATGGGTCAAATATTTAACTTGCCCAAAATTTAAAGGTTGGAGTTCCTCTTGTTCTTCATTTGGTATAAGGTAGTCATGACTAATTCGAACTATACTTTAATTATAGATTTATTAAAAAGAAAGTACTTGCTATAAAATAATTATTATAAAACTTGAATCCAAAACCTCTAATTAAATACAAGTTTTTTTATTCATCCTTAATATGAGCTAAAGGTTGATGGTTGGCTATTTAGGACCTATTTGGTTTGGAAGAATTTTTAAGAAAAAAAAAAACAATTATATTTAGATAAAACGCCTTATTAAGAGAAGCAAACAAATTTATATTTGTTTTATATTTTTTTTCTGGAAACAGAAACCAATCTATGGTAGCTTTTCATAAATTGACACAATCTCTAACCGTATCCTTGTACAATTATACCATAAGATTTACTTTTACACTATCTAGAGTCAAGGCCTTATACAATTATTATATGTAAAGGAATTTTTAACAATCAAAAATTGCAAATTGTTCGAAAAAGAGTTTTTGAGAAAACGTTTCACAAAAAAACAGTTTCCTTCAGTACATCGTAGGATTTAAAGAAGTTTATTATTCAGAGTGAAAAAAATCCGTAATAATCCAGAATAGGCTAGAGTTAGTAATAAAACATGAATTTTAAGCCATTTTTTGTTTTTGTGTTAGCATTCAACATCCCCACACCGATATACACAGTAGCGAAACTAGAAATTTTCTCAATAATATTCAAACTTGAAAAAAATTCCAACAGAAGATGTTCAATAAATATTATATGTATTTAAAATCTAATATCTTACTTATTTACACAATGTGGTTTTTTTTTATAATATTTGGATTAAGGATGATCAATTGACCACCTTTGGTAAAAGGTGACTTCGCCCTGAATACGGACAATCTACCCTAATGCAAGTATTATTGGATGCTTTCACAGTTCAAATTTGTGACCATGAAAAAAGTCACCAGTGCTTATATTTCTCTAGGTTGACATAAATGCGCGATAATTGTGCACCGAATTGTAATTTTTTATTTTTATGTTAGTATTATCTTTTGATCATCACCTTAAAGCTACTGCCACAATTCACCTATTTATTGTACTTATTCTTACTTTTTTTGTCCCTCGATAGGCCCACTAATATTATGTTCGTTTGTCTATTTTGTTCAATTTCCTCATAAAATACGAACCCAAAATGGATGCTCGATCCCTGAAATTTTGGACTTCTAGGTTTATAGACATATCATATTCCTATTTCCTTTTAACAAAAGCAATAAAAATAATAATTGTAATAGTAATAAAAGGGTATATGTTGGTTGTCTTGTAAATATTAGACAGGCTAGAGAAAGAAAAGAGATGGCAAAAGTATGGAGAAGCAAAAATATTATAGCAGTCTATGCTTTTGCCTTGTAACAAGACACTAACCATCGTTTTTCATGCTAAAGCTGACACCTAAGCTTTATTAAGATTTTCTAAATCTTTGTTTGTTTCACTAATGACAAATGCTTAATTAGGCGATTAAAACTCTTCTAAATTTTCTTCATTACTCTTCATCATGACTATGACACCTTTGTCTCTCTTTTCTTTTGCTTTTCATGCTTGAGAAGTCTTTAAACCTAATTGCTTAGAGGACGTTTGGACATAAGAATTGTAAAATTCCGCAAAAAAATAATTTTTTTTTTCAAGTGAAAATGGTATTTGAAAATTAGAGTTATGTTTGGAAATAAATATACTTTTGTGTTGTTTTTGAATTTTTATTTGAGTGAAATTTTTTTAAAATAACTTTTTGGAGTTTTTCAAATTTTTGAAAAATTCCAAAATTCATCTTCAAGCGAAAATTAAAAATTTTATGGCCAAACACTGATTTCGAAAAAAGGTTAAAATTTTTTGAAAAAATTAAATAAATTCTTATGTCCGGACGGGCTCTAATTTACGTTAAGTCATGTACATTTGCATAATAAATTTGGCGAGGGATACATATGTCTCCCTAGTAATCACATATATTAATTACACAAACTTGTGCCAAGTCTAATTTGGCCATTTAATTAAGGTCAAATGTCTCTTCGAGTCCTTTAAGCTTGCTTAATATATGAGAATTTATTTTAGAATAAGTGGGTGGGGACTAAGTATAATTTTATAAAACCCATAATTATGAACTAAACTATGCTCTGAATATTTACACCTTTTATATATATATATAAAACTCGTCACAAGACATACAATATATGAGAGTTTTACAAAGTTATAAAGATAGCTAGTAAGGTGATTTTTTCTCTTCATTCAATTCTCTCTGATGGAGGTAAATATATAATTTAAAAATAACGGATTCAAGTTTTTGAGTTCTTTGAAATATGACTACAACTTTAATATTTACAATACATTTAAAATGCTTCTTATATATATATATATATGATATTAGTAAAAAATGGCTAGTTTAACTATACCTATATTTAAGTTAAATTATAAGTCATTCTGTATATGCAAAGAATTCCAACACTCTAAAAATTTTCTAAGATGAAGTTTGTTCAAATGTAAATATGTACAAAGTCTTCTTGGTCAATGACAGTCAATAGGTTCGACATCTAGTAAAAGAAGAATATATTTTTAGATTCATACTTGATGTAAAGGTTGAAAATGGAATTAAGTTTGGTCACTTGAAAAATCAATATAATCTTGTACTATAAGTTGTATAAATAATTATACCTAATAAAGTTACTTAAGTGCTTTTATTCAAGAATAATCATATGTCAAATCAACATTGGCAGACATTAATGGGCCTTCAAAAATGATGCTTTGTTATCCTAAAGAAGATTTATATAATTAATCAACCCTTTATTTACCTCACGCATCACAATTGTCGGACACAAGGCATTAGTATAATTCACCACAAAATTATGTCAAATATAATATCAATTAATGAGCATATTTTCTTAAAATAATTAATGCCAGGAATTGCATAGCTTTCTAAGGATCTGTTTGGCCATAGATTTTGACAAAATATATTTAGATTTTTTTTGACAAATACATGTTTGGCCATAGATTTTATCTACATTTTGGCAAATTCCCACAACCCAAAACTCAAATACCAAAACCAGCTCAAAAGCTGATTTTGGCCCAAAATATCACTATTATATTTTTTCCCCAATTACCATAGCATATAATTAGGGGTGTTCATGGTTCGGTTTGGGTCGATTTTTCCCAAAAAAGAAACCAAACCAAGTATGTCGGTTTTTCAAATATTGGAATCAATCCAAACCAATTAAGTCGGTTTTTGCGGTTTTTTTATTTTTTTCGGTTATTTATCAGTTTTTTTCTTAAATATGGGACATACACTACCAAACGCATATTCCGGCGACTACATTTTCAACATAACACTATCAAATCAATTGCTCTTTGAGAAATTTATCATTTTCCAAGATGTATTGATGATAATTGAGTAAAATAGTGATGAATAATTTAAGTACTCAATTAAAAAATAATTTATTTTTAGCATGAAATCATTTTTTTTATACCTAGCGAAAGAAAATTACCTATCAAACTAGAACGTAAAAGGCAAAGAATTAGATTATTAAATAGCAAAGAACTAGATAAATTTATAAATGACTAATATATACCATAAAATTTTAGAAACTATATATATATATATATATATATATATATATATATATATATATATGTGTGTGTGTGTGTGTGTGTGTGTGTGTAATAATAAATTTAAATAACTACTTTTATACTCAGTTTGGTTCGTTTTTTCCGGTTATTTTTTGATTGAAACCAAAACCAAACCAAATTTGATCGGTTTTTAAAATTCAAAACCAAAACCAAACCAAACCTAAAATGTATCGATTTTTTTGATCGGTTTAGTTTGATTTTCGATTTGGTTCGATTTTTCGGGTTTTTATGAACACCCCTACATATATGCATACACAGTGCAAAAGAACAATTTTGTTCAATTGTTTATTTTTTTCTAAAAACTCTTTAAAAAAGAAAACAAAAAGCCAATGGTCATTTGGTGAGAAAAAATAAACCCAACATACATTTTTGTATGACTAATATAACTTTGGTTTGTTGCATAAAACTCTATATTAGCATGTAATCTCGATAACAATAATTGGTTTCTGGAATAAAACTTAAAATATTATTTTGAGTTTGAAACTATTACTTTGTGCAGTAGTAAAATCAGTACTTATTTATGCAGAAATCATTTTATGCGGGATTGACTATGAAATATTATTTCTTATATTGTTGTCATTTAATGTATAACAATTTTTACATTATTGTTAACCCGTATATCAATCAATGTATTAAAGTTACATTAGTAGTCCATGACCTAAATACACAACAAGGTGGAGTAAAACAGGAAAAATTACTTTATACTCCATACAATAACAAATTACTTTTGTAAAAATGCCTCTTTTCATTTCTATCTTAGCTGTCCTACTTTTCATGCATGAGACTGAGAATATTATTAGTTAAAAGGACAATCATTTTAATGTTGTAAAACAAATTTCCCTTTTTATTGAATATATTACACATATTTATATTGTTTCTGATTTTTTACAACAAGATTGATTCAAATGATAAATCCTGTTATAATATTTCAAACTACCCTGTTGCGGTATTATTTATTGGATATTACATTCATAAAATATAGTTAGGAGATCAAATTCATTAGTTATGCACTTTCGATGGTATAATTAATTCCAACTAATTAAGCACTTTTTATTATGTAAATACGAACAAATCAAGCAAGTGGTTTCTGAATTCCGGAAACTAACAATTTGTTTGGATGGTTGTTACCTATGGTATTGTATCGTATTGTTACTTCAAATACGATATTTGTTTTGATTGTTACTTAAATTTTATTTGTATCGTATCGTTAAATCCGTCGTTACATAATGACGAAATGTGCCACTTTATGTAACGACCGATTTGGTATGGTTGCATCGTTATCTTGTCTTTTTCTGTCATCTCACCATTCATTATTATTAAATAATTTTATTTTATTATTTACCTACCTTTTTATATAATAAATTTACCCCGAATTATAATTTTTCTTTGTAATATTGCAAGTTTATTCTTTATATTGTTGGTGCGTGATATCATGAAACGACAACAAACGATACAATCTATCCAAAAGTATTCATAGAACGATACAGTACAATACAATATAATACAATACGATACGATACAACCATCCAAACAAGCTGTAAATGGTTAAAACAGAAATTTAAGGAGTTGTTTGGTTTGAAAACAAAGTTATGTTGGGATTAGTTATGTTGAGATTAGATATACTCGGATTAGTTATCCTGTTATTATTTCTTGTTGACTGTTTGGTATGTTGTATTAATACTGTGATTGTCAATTTTATTGCTTTATCCGGATAACTTAACCTGAGATCACTATTCCACTATGTGACATGCGAGTTATCCTTGTACTATTTTTAATCCGAAATAACTCAAGCTTAGTAACCAAACAAGAATTTTTTTTTTTATATTTTAATAATACTAAATATTTTTCCAAAATTAGTTTTATTTATCCATCCTACCAAATGACACCTAAAAAAAACATTATCTCTTCCTTCAAAACTCTTTATGTTTTTTTTAAGGTAAGAAAAGTAGTAGTACTAAAATACTATACTTTCTAAAGACATTTTAAACATTTACGAAACTCGAGAAGAAAAACTAATATTTGTTTCCAACATTTGGACAAAAGCGAAGGGGACAACCCAAAAACACTTTCAAGTAGTAATATCAAAAGCATGGCAAAATACAAACCAAAAACCAAAAATCATGAGCTCGAGAAATTGAAATGAATGCAATAAAAGAAACTTGAGGAAGAAGAATTTTGACAGTGCTTATTGCACCTAGCAGACATATGGGTCCCATAATCATCACTAGCTCCACCATACACCCCCCTACCCCAACCCCCCTACCCCCATAATAAACCACTATACATTCTCTTCATTATTCTCTCAAATCCATTTTCTTGAAATCTTACTCACAAAATCTTGAAAAACCCCTTTTGAATGGAACCAACTCTTGGTTTACTTGACACTGGTGAAAAAGGTTGTTCAAATATGGCCAAAGTGGAACAAGATTACAATATGGATATGTGTTCTGAGGAAGAAACAGAGCTTGAGTTGGGGTTAGGACTTAGTCTTAACAGTGGTGGGGGTGGGGGTGGGGGTGGGGTGGTGGCAAAAGCTAAGAAATCAGCATGGGGTGAATATGGTAGAATTTTAACTGCTAAAGATTTTCCTAATGGATTCTCAGCTGCAGGAAGATCTATTATTAATAATGGTGGTGTTTCTTCTGGTACTAAAAGAGCTGCTGATTTTGTTGGTTCTAATACTGATGTTGGATCTCCTCCTACTGGTTCCAGGTTAGAATTTCTTATTTTTTCCTAAAAATGAAATTCTTTCTTTTAGTAAAGATTTTATATTTATTTCATGTTTATCCATAAGTTTATGTTTAGTTTACTCAAAAAATTGTGTATTTCCAAAGGGTCTTGATGATTTTGGTTCTTATGTGAAGTTTCATTTTTGTTTGGGAAAATACACTGTATAGCACCCTCTAGTCGATAAAATATATATTTTTTGTATATTAATGTATAATATACATATGTTATACAATTAGTGTAATATTTTTTATATATTGGCTACCGAATGTAATTTTTTTTGGCTGACCGGCCATATGAGTAAGTTGCCCTTAGTTTCTAGTATTTTTGTCATTTCAGTATGTATTGTTTGAATTTGTTTTCCCTTTTGTCTTTGGTTGGTTCATAAAGCAGAATTCTTTCCTTTAATATTTTAAAAAAAAATATTCAGACCCCACTTGTTATATTATACTTGATTTTTTGTTGTTTTTGTTATTGTAGTATTAATTTTTTTTTGCATTAATTTCGTGTTTATCCATGAAGTTAATGTTTTTAGTTTACTGAATAAAGTGTTTCTCTTGAAGGGTGTTAATTATCTTGGTTCTTATGTGTGAAGTATTAGTATTTGTTTTGTTTATAGAATTTTTTGAATATATATATCTTGAATGTTTAGTATATTTTAAGAAGCTAGCAGGCATGTATCACTTTGTTCATCTGATTACCTTTAAATATAAAATCTGCCAAAAGTTGTTTTTGGTTGCCCTGTCATTATGATAATCTATCATTATATTCCCTCCCATATAATAATCCTTCTTTTAGGGCCATTTTGGAAAAAAATAAATATTTCATTCATTTTGCATTTTTTTTTTTGGTTTCTCACCCGGTGTCCGGTAGCCGCATTGGAGCCTGACTGTATCCGGATTCGCGCCGCGTAGGGCCCCATTCGGGGGAAGCGCTCCCTACCAAGGATTTTTCCATACCCAGGGCTCGAACCCGAGACTCAGGGCTCAAACCCGAGACCTCTGGTTAAGGGAAGTGCAGTCGCATCTACTGCACCACGTCCTTTGGTGTTATTTTGCTATTTATATCTTATGGCCCCCTTCTTCTGAGGTTGCCCACATCTGGCTTTTACTTTCTGCACTTGGGTACAGTACATTATCCTTTTACATTTCCTTATTAGATTTGATAAACAGGGTGTAGGGAATTCCAGAAATAGATAAGTTATGGCTAATTAGGTAAAAAAAATAATTTGTTTTTTCATTCTTTTGAAGGGAGCCTTGGAGCAACAGTAAAGTTGTCTCCGTGTGACCTACATAGGTCACGGGTTTGAGCCGTGCAATTCTTTCACTGGCTGCCTACATCACATCCCTTTGGGTTACGGCCGTTCCCCGGACCCTGCATGAACGCAAGATGCTTCGTGCAACGGCATGCCCTTAATTTATTTTTCATTCTTTTGGCTTGTTTATTTTAGCTAGAATAAATTAATAATAACAAAGTTCATGCATTTTGGCTTCTTGATATGGATATAGTATAATTGATTCATTTATCTTGATTTCTGAAAACAGTCAGGTTGTGGGATGGCCACCCATAAGGGCATACAGAATGAACAGCTTGGTTAATCAATCAAAGGCTCTAAATGCTGAAGAAGATAAGGGAGTTGGCGGGAACGATAAGAAGGAGCATTCGAAGAAGAAAATCAATCACGGAAATGCCAAGGACGATGCGACTTCTATCAAAGAAAAAGGGCATCTTGGTTTTGTAAAGGTGAATATGGATGGTTTGCCTATTGGAAGAAAGGTGGATTTGAATGCTCACACTTGCTATGAATCCTTAGCAGAAACCTTAGAGGATATGTTCTGCAAATCAACTAAAAGTATGGATTCTATTTCATAGTTCACTCTCTTATTGTTACTTAAGTTGGCTCTCTAACATCGTATTTGTTTATAGAAACTGCGAACCAATTTTACGTACTAGATTACACGAGTCGATTGTATGTTAGTGATGTTTTTATTGTGAAGTGATTGTTGATGTTCTGTAAAATAGGTGGTGAAAAGGAACAAGGGACAAAGTCTTTTAAGCTCTTGGATGGATCATCTGAATTTGTGCTTACATATGAGGATAAAGAAGGAGACTGGATGCTTGTTGGAGATGTTCCATGGGAGTAAGTAAATTCACTTTAGTATTGTATAGTTGCAAAAAGCATGGATATATTAGCAAACCCTAGTACCCGGTAACTGTGCTGGTGGGAGGTAGCAAGTACCCCTGTTGTTTTCGTGTTTTCACGGGTTCTAGCCATGGAAACACCCACTAATACTTGCATTAGGGTAGGCTATCTACATCACACACCTCTAGGGATGCTACATCACACACCTCTAGGGATGCGACTCTTTCTTGATCCTACGTAAATGCGGTATGTTTTGTGCATCAGACTGCCCTTTCTTTTGATGGACCTAATACATGAAAGCAAATTATCACCCCTTTCATCTTTCATCAACCATCCCACATTCCCACCCTAGAAAAGGAGAGTATGAATAAAAAGACAATAAGTAGTAGGATGAAAATGAAAGAAAGTATATTATCTGACAATTCAAGTAGTTTTTGCTATTCTAGTTCTTATATGTTCTAATATTTTCATGTCTTATAGGATGTTTGTCACCACTGTGAAAAGGCTAAAAATCATGAGAACTTCTGAGGCTAATGGACTTGGTATGTATATAGGCATTGGCAAATGAACATAATTTCCTATTAATGAAATTTTACCTCTGCTTTTTGTCATTTTATTTCCTTAGCTTTAATACAAACTACTGGTTTATTTTCAGCTCCAAGAATCCCTCAGAAGCAGGAGAGACAAAAAGGAAAACCAATTTAATTTGCTTTGGTGCAAGGAAAATGCATGAAATCACAGTTTGGAAGGAAAAAAACAAAAAAAAAAGTAAAACAGAAATAGGGAAGTGTTAAAAGAGTCAATGGATCTTGTTACTTTTTCATGGTTGCATTTTTTGTTTTGCACCATTTTTCTCTTCAATTTTTTTGGTTGTGTTTAGGTCTCAAGCCCCTCATATAGTTGATATACCAATGTTTTGCCCAAACCTACTTTTTCTCATAATGTAAATATGGGAATGCTATTTTTCTCTTTTGTGTGTTTGTGTTTGTCTCATGAAATTCTATTCTATTTATTTATTTTAATGTTGATCATTCTCTTTTCATTTGGTGGTAAAGATAATTTATCTAGAATTTGTTAGTGGGGAAGTCATTAAAGGAACTGGCTATTGAGAGTTCTTAGCAAATCCTTACTGTGGATTGTGTCCATCATTACATTAACAGTGGAGAATTTAAGCTGGAATTTGTACAAAATCCTATTATTTGTTTGCATAAAGTAAAATCTCATGGTGCTAGAGTTATCAACCAAGATAGTACAAGTAAACTCTAAACTATTGTAGAGTGTCGTTTCATCAAGAATTAGAAGTAGGAGGTTATTTTTGCACAAATCCATCTTAGTGAGGTTAGTTAGCTTTGAATATTATTGGATTCAAAGGACTACTCGTTGTACAAAGCATTTCGTATTTATGCAGGATCCGGGGAAAGATCACGCATCTCAAGGAGTGTGACGTAAACAGTCTATTTTAATATTGCTTTCATAGTTCGAACGAACACGTGACCCTTAGCTTTGAATATTGGATTGAGCCTCAAATATCAAATGGTTGGACAAAAAAGGAATTATGTTTTGTGCCTTGATTAACTATCTTTTATAGTATGTGAAGTTGGTGTTTGCCAATTGTGATGTTCGAAATGTTGGTGGCTAAGCATTTTATAGTGTGGAAATTATTTCACAGTTTGAAGTAGGAAAGTGAGTCAAAGGAGAAGATGAGTTATTAAATATTAGTCCATCAATTCCTATCAAATATAATTTTCTCATATGAGAATATTGGACTTAAATTTTTTCGTATGATTTCGACTTGAACATATAATTGAAAAAAATCTCATTAATATTAGGGAAATATAAAAATATATCATTCTTATTAGAATGAACTAATAAGAAAATAGCATCATACAGGAGTATTTCTAAATTCACTTTTTTGAGAATTGAGAAATTGTCTCTATATATTTCGAACTTTCTTTATTCCTCAGTAATTTTACGTATAGTCAAACCTCTTTATAATAATATTTTTATATAAAAGTCATTCATTATAAAAGGTAAATTTTAAAACTGATTTCTATATCAAGTTCAGGGGCGGAGGCAGAAATCAAGCTACGTGTTCGGCCGAACCCAATAACTTTTGTTCAAATAGTATATATATATATATATATTATATTTAGAACTCAATCATTAGCACTTGAAGTCGGTGTTCTGCAATCCAGAACCCATAAGGTTTAAATCTTGGCTCCCCGTCTGATTATATAGTATAAAAGATTTCTTTAACAACAACACTTTATTATAGCGGCAAAAAAATATCCGAACAAATAATATTATTATAAAGAAGTTTGATTGTACTGATTTTTTCTTATTCTAAAAAAAGATGTTTCGAAAGTCTAATCACTTTACCTTAATTTGGATAAGGCCAGAATACTTAAAAGGAAAAACTATATGCGACTTTATATTCTTATGAAGTCATAATTCTGATTATGACTAATATTAGTCATTCTAAACATAATTATTGATCCTTTTTCTTTTTCATTGATCAAATGACACCTGTATTCCAATACTTCTTGTGGAGTCCGTGAGAGAAAATAAATAGTAAAAATTTACTTATACTCTATATTTTACTAATAAATGCAAATATGTACTCCCTCCGTTCACTTTTACTTTTTCTAATATTCTTAATCTAGATTTTTATTTTTACTTGTCACTTCTAACATATCAAGAAAATATAATTTTTTTTTCTGTTATACTTACAGTATTAATTACCTATTTCAAATCAATTTTTCAAATCCATTAAAATTATGCATCAATTAATATGGGTATCATAATAAATTATGTACTTTACTTATTATTTATTAAAGAGTGTATAAAGTTCATAATGGACAAGTAAAAGTGAATGGAGAGAGTATTTTGAAACTCTCCTCCCTTTCAAGCTTTTCTTTACAAAGACTATTCCGGAAATGAGTCATTCCTTTGTGTAATAAACCTTTTTAATTTATGTCTAATTTAAGTCACTTTAATCGAAAAACACTCTCGCAGTTTAAATGAAAATTGCTCCTTGATCATTGCAACACATATCAAATTGAATAAAACTCAACAACCAGCATAAAGTTTTTTTTTCTATCTCCTTTTTATTTTTCATGTTTCTTTATTCTTTTGGGTAGGGTTCTTTGGAGTTTGGAGCACGTATACTTTATGTTTACACACACTTAAAAAACAATATTAGTATAACAATTGATAAATTGAGATGAAATATATCAATTTAATCATGATTTAAGTAATACAAAGATATATATATATATATATTTGACATGCCTTGTTTAATTTGAATTCAAACACAGAAATGCGAATTAGTAAGAACATGTTATCATCTAAGGTGATAAGACAGGATGCATGAGATCTCTTTATCCTTTAATCAGAGAGTAGAGCCCGGGAAATAGAAAAAATCATGGTAGTGAGCATTTCCCCCTTCAAATGAGTTTTACGCTGCGAAAATCCATATTAGTCGGACCCCAAATTGAATACCACAAACGGACCGGGAACCAAAAAAAAAAAAAAAAAAGAATTGGGTGAGTGGGGAGGGTCGAAGAGTGTTTCTAGGAGGTTCCTAACATAAAGTTGTATAACCCTCATGCGCCATCCATTGTGCTTCCTCTTTTTCCCAACAATAGGAACCCTACACAATGATGAAACTATCTGAGTTCAGATCTCAGTCACCAACTATTGTGTTTTTGTGTCACGTCCAAATCTAAAAAAAGATCATGAAAGTTACCTTCCATTTGCTACCCAAAAAAAAAACTTATAGGTACCATAATTATTTACAAAAATAACTTGTATGGGGCAAAAATTCGGACTGATAACCAAGTGTACCAACAGATATTATAGGCAGATCCAAGATTTAAATTTTATGCGTTCAATTTTAAAGTTTTTAACATCAATTATATTATGTTTTTAAAGTTATGAGTTTATATCTATTATTTTTATAATTTTAATAAATTTTTACATACAATTTTTATTCCGCGTCGAAAGTTATAGGTTCAGTTGAACCCGTAACATCCGTGTCTGAGAGAGATGTGAGACGACGTGGGAGTCCGGACCCAGTGAGAGTTTGGCACTCTTGGTATCGTAGCCTGTGGCCTCGACCGATAGATCTGATATTGTGGTACCCGGTTCCTCGAAGTGACGGTGCCATCTTGAAATGGTTTGGCCCCAAGCCCAACAGATCTTTTCTCTTTGACCATAACCCTGGTTTGGCCCCGAGCCATCATCGAACTTCATGGTGAATCAGAGACACCGTTTGCACATTCCTTTTTGCATGGTTGAATGATCTTATCATGAAAAAGGCTCGTGATTGTCTTATATAGTTAGCTTCTCAATGAAGCTAAGTCCCATGCCCATTACAAAACAAGAACCCTATCTCTCTCTATCCATCTCTCTATGTATGATCTTTGAAAGAAAGAACTTTGATAAATACAAATAGCGTGCAATTTTATTGGATTGATATTTTTTACTTCGAAAATAGTAATAACAATTATATTTGATTTGTGGTTCTAAAAATATGTGATTTATTCTAATACTAGTAAATAGACAAGAAATATTAAGTATGAATGAGAAAAAATGATGAACCAAACCAGTGTTGTCAAAGGAAAAGGGACCTCGAGTTCAATAGCCTCGGGGATCTCGAGGTGAGTTAAGAACACTAAAGTTTGAACAATAAATTAAGAGCAATAAAGCTGAAGAACAATTGTTGAGCACAGTAAACGAGAAAAGCAGAATGGAATGTTCTATAACAGTGAATATGATGATCCTTATAAATGATTGAGACCCCCTTTATATAGGAGGGGGAAACCCTAATATGGTACATTTCTAATTATGATGAAGAATTCTATTGGTACAGCTGTATAACAACCTAGTAGGATTTGTACTAACTCGTACAAATCTTATCCCATAATTTACGCCCTGATCCACGTGTCCTTGAGAAATTCCCGCTTTTCCTTGAGTGTCATCGAAATTGTATTATCTCGAGGTAGACCGTATCAGGTCCTCGATTTGCTTCCTGATGTGTGCACATCACGTCCAGACTTGATTCTTACTTTCGATTTTCCTAACTCGAGCTCGGGGCATGATTAAGCCTTCGAAATCGAGCTCCCCGATTTCGACCGTATACAGATAGTCCCCGCGTTTCTTAGAATGAAATGATAAGAAACGTTTTGAATTCCCGAAGTCCTTTATGATGGCATCATTCCTATTACGTAAGCGTTAGAATGAACGAAGCGTCCCGTCGGTTTTCTTCCCCAAAAGCATTGAGTGCACGTCAAAGCCGGTCGACCATCATATCAATGAACAGTCGCCACCTTCCTCTATGTATACTTGCTTTCTCTTCTTATCAAGAACTTTTCCACCTTGCAACGCCTATTTGCCTTTATAAGTTTCCTTTTCACCACCAGTTCTTCCGCCGTATTAACTCAAAAACTCGCCGGTTCAATCATTTCTTTCTTCTTTTCTAAAGAACCAATGGAAGAAACTTCCAAGTCCGTTCCTCAGAAAGATAGAACCTCCACTTCTGCTTTCCGTCCGGCCGGTGGTAAACCGCCGGCGCTTCACGAGATCGTACCGAACAATTTTTCCTTAAAGAAGGACTTTACAATCGAGAAACCTCCCGATGTTCCCGGCCATCGAGAGCATGCACCGAGATATAAAATATCAATAGAGGAAAGATACCTCGATTCTGTGAGAAGGGAGTGCGAATGGGGAGAGGAGGTCGTTCTGCAAATACCTTCCCGCGAAGAGGATATCACAACCTACGTAGAAGGGTTCCTGAGTGTGTATACATACCCCTTTACGTTGGTTCCCCTCGACTTGCTCGTGCTTGAATTCTATCGAAGATATCAAGTCACCCTGGGCCAAATTCATCCGTCCTTTTGGCGGATCGTGATAATGATGAGGTTCTTCATCGAGAGGCCGGGCTCTAGTTCACTCTTAGCCACCTCGTCCGATTATATCGACCTCACTATTTCTGAGGTTTGATAAAACTCCAGCGCCGAACGACCAAGTCCTTCTTCGCCAGTAACGACGAAGATAAGGACCGAGGTTGGATGAGCCGATTCATCTGGATGAGGACCGTCGATGTTATTCCCAAGGAGTTCCTGCCGTTCCCTGATAAATGGAACTTCGACCGTGAGTGGAGTTCTACGTTTTAGTTCTTTCTATAATTTTTGCTGAACTTAGCATAATTATTCCTTTACCTTTTTCACAGCGGTCCCGTGGATGCCTAATGCGCTCCTCGACCTCGAGGATTGGGTCCGCAAACTGGCTGTTACTTCATCATATGACAAATGCAAGTGTCGGGACTTGTCGAAGGACAAGTGGGAAGCGAAACACCACGGTTCGTGTTACAATATTTCTTTCCTTATTAAGAATACCTTTCTTCATGTGACCTAATTCCTCTGTCGCAGATATCGGTGAGTTCTCCGAGATGAGGCTGCCCCTTCTCGGGGAGGAAGCAGGATCTTCGGCTTCAAAGCCAAAGAAGGATAACAAGAGGAAAAGGTCCTCGAAGAGCGAGGACACTCAAAGCAAAGTAGAGCATGCTCAGAGGCGCAAGAAAAACGTCATCATCAACATGGATATTGCCTCGGTCCACCAGCCCGCGGACGATGACGGTGACAAGGTGGAGGGTTCGACGTTGGTGACTCAAACCAGAAGATCTTCCGAGGTTATCAAGCCTAATGAGATCGAGGCCCCTAGCCTTGAATAAGGAACTTCAAAAGAAAGAAAGGATAGAGGCCCTGTATCGCCCGATGTGGTGACTACTTCCTGAACTTCGGGAAATACTCCAAAGGGAGCGAGCTTCAAAGCTCCTCTGCCTGAACAGAGCGTCACGGGTGATCTTCCCGAGGCTGTGACAGCAGGTCAGTCCCCGTCATTTCCGGCCTTCTCTGAGGATTCCATTAGGGATGATCGAAACTTGAAGACGCCCGAGCTAGGAGGATTCCGAGTGAAAATGATCCCTTCCAGGGTTGCTTTACTGGGATTGATGAGGCTGAGCCAGCGGATGCAAGCTCACTCTTTGAGGAGGCTCAACGTCTCTGCTCAATTGTAAGTTTTTAGTGTCACTACAATTTTTCCACCATCATATTTTCTCCTTTTGTCTAATCGATCTTCTTTTCTGTAGGCCTTTGACAAATTTAAGACTAAACTACATCATTGCGAGGCCGAGTTGCGTAGATCTTCGAACAAGGAGAAAACCCTCAGGCTTCTTTGTGACAAAAAGGAGAAAGAACTAAAGCATCTTCAATCGGAGTTGACCAAAGCTCGTGAATATGAGGACAAGCTAGAGAAGCAGGTAACCTCTGTTCTGAAAAAATACGAGCTCCCTCTCCCGTCTTCGGAGGCTAATACTTCAATGTCTCAGCTACAACAAAAGGTAGAGATGCTAGAGCGTCTTCGTGGTGAGGTCGATCAAGTCAACTCTGAGTGTGATAAATGGAAGGCAAATATGGACACCCTTGATGCGGCAAAAAATGATGCACTGGCAAAAATATCGGCCCTCGAGATTCAACTTTGGAATGCTCAAGAGAGAAACTTGGTTCAGGATGGAAAAATAGCCGAGCTCGAGGCTGGTCTTGCAAAGGCCGAGGCCAAAGTTGAGGAGGTCCGGGTGGAAGCCAGAGAAATTCAAATCAAGGCCGAGAGGACGGTGGCCGTTTATTTGAAGGATGCTGCCAATGCTCAGATGGATTTGAGGGGGGCTGCCGACGGGAGAAATGAAGTAATGACTATGCCCGATGTCGATCCCGGAGGGAGACCCTCGAAGAGGTCCATGATAAGGGTTTCGATCTCTCTGAGGAGATAAAAAAATCTAAGGCAGATGAGGCTGATGCCAAGTTTGTCCTTTCCTCTGACGATGACGATGACGATGACGTCGAAGATGATGAAGATGAGGTTGACGAAGAGGCTACCCCTAGGGAAGAGGCTGGTCCCAAAGGAGTTACAGGTCCAGGGAAAGTTGTTGTCCTAGGGGGGGGGGGGATGCCCCCCTGGTGTAGGTAGAATTTTTTCTATCTTTTTGTAATTTCTTGTTTTGTAGAACTCCTGTGTAATACCTTTTATATGTTTAAAGAAGAAAGGAATTTCCTTGATTGTTTTTCTTCACCTTCAATTTTTCTTCAATGTTTTCTCGATTTTTGATGCTATAGTCTTTGAGCATTGGTTCAAATTCGGGGTTGGGTAAACCCTCAGGTTTTGTGTTTTGACCAATAATCGATAATAGGTTACCCCTTAAGGTTCGATCTTCGAGCTGAGCTTCTGGTAGGGACTTTTGAGCTAGGTACGGGCTCGAGCATGGTGTGCTTTGGCCTTTTAGCTCTTTAAGTGTTGGCCCTTAGGCTTTAAAATATCGGCCCTTAGGCTTTTTAGGTTGGCCCTTAGGATCTTTTAGGTTGGATCTTGGCTCTAAAATATTGACCCTTAGGCTCTTTAGGTTGGCCCTTAGGCTTTTTTAGGTAGGGCTAATTCGGCCTCTAAAATGGCTATAGTTTTTCCCTCTTTCTGGCTAAAGACTTAGTGGAATTTTTGGTATGCCTTAGCATGTATGATTTGTATTCATGTTTGATTTTTCGAAGGTTCGAATGATTGGAACCTCGTTTGTATGTCGATATGTAATGATAATTGAATACCTCTTGAGATTTTCTCGAAGGCTGGTATTATCGAAGCCCTTTGCTTTTTCCAAGGGTAGCCTGGTTTAACAATTTTTTCGAAGTAATTGAAGGCCTTTAGTTTTATGGTGGAAGTCGGATGTCTCCGAGCTGCATTATTTTGGTCGTAGCCTTTTCATATGACCGTAGTCTTTTATATGGTTGTAGCCTTTTATATGGCCGTAGATTTTAGTCCCCGAGTGTGGTGGCCTTGGCCTTAATATCACGGGGATGCCTCTTTGAGGTCTTATGAGTTTGAGTGCCTCATTGAGGTCTTATGAGTTCGAGCATGCCTCATTGAGATCTTATGAGTTCGAGCATGACCCTTTGAGGTCTTATAGGTTTGAGTGTGCCTCTTCAAGTTCTTATAGGTTCGAGTTTTTGATGACTCGATATGTTGACTGTTGATGACAGTCCCCGAGTATTCGGATGCATTTGAGGTTTTGTCCCTTGAGCCATTTCATGTAGAAACATAAATGCAAAAATGGTAGACTTCTTTTTGGGCACAAAGTGTTTTGATATAATATTGCTTCTTTAAGTGATTGATACATGCGTACATGTTTTGTCGTTGAGGCTCAACTGCTTTATATGGACACGGTTCATTTAACCGTTTGGCCCATTACATTGTTTTCCTATCGAGGCCCTCTTGACATGAATTGTTTTCTTTCAAAAATATAATTTCCAAGGGTGAATTTTTTTCTTTCAAAAATATAACCTCCGAGGGTGATGCCCCCCAGTATTCAAGGTTGATTGAAAAGAAGCCTTGAATACTTGTTGAATTTTCCTTAGGTAGAATATAGGTGTTTCCTCATTAAAAACTTTGCCGGTACAACTCATTTGGGATAAAACCCGTTCTAAGGGAAAAAGAGTGCAACACATGATTTAATACCCAAGGTCTTCGAGCTGAAGGATGCTTCAATATCTCCAGTCAAACACCTGTACGGAGTTAGTATGAAATATAAATGAAAAGGGGAGAAGGTCATACCTCAGTAGTAATAGCATTTGAGAAATGATATATTCCAATTGTTTGGTAGTTGCTCGCCTTCCATTGTGCTAAGTTTGTAGAATCCTTTGGCTACAACTCTGAGGAAACAGTACGGTCCTTCCCTATTAGGACCTAATTTCCCTTCATTTGGGTCTCGAGTATTGAGGGTGACTTTCCTTAGAACTAAGTTCCCGACTCCGAAGTAGCTAAGGTTCGTCCTTATATTGTAGTACCTCTCGATCCTTTGTTTTTGATCGACCATTCAGACTAATGCGGCTTCACGTTTTTCATCTAGTAGCTCGAGGGAAGTGTTCATGGCCTCGTTGTTAGAATCCTCGGTGGTGTGCTGAAGCCTGACGCTCGGTTACCCAACCTCGACTGGGATCAATGCCTCGGACCCGTACACCAAAGAAAACAGGGTCTCCCCCGTGCTTGACTTTGACATCGTTCGATATGCCCATAGCGCCTCGGGCAATAATTCTCTCCATTTCCCCTTCGCATCATCTAACCTCTTCTTTAAGTTTTGGATGATGGTTTTGTTTGTGGACTCGGCCTGACCATTTGCACTTGGGTGATAAGTTGCTGATAGAATCCTTTTGATTTTATGGTCTTCGAGGAATTTTGTTACTTTACTGCCGATGAACTGCTTCTTATTGTCGCATGCTATTTCGGCAGGTATCCCGAACCGGCATATAATGTGGTCCCATATGAAGTCAATGACTTCTTTTTCTATTATCTTCTCGAAGGCCTGCGCTTCTACCCATTTCGAGAAGTAGTCAGTCATAAACAAAAAAACTTAGCTTTACCTGGCGTCGTTGGTAGGGGGCCGACGATGTCCATGCCCCATTTCATGAATGGCCACATGGATAAAACCGAATGGAGTTTTTCACCGGGCTGATGGATCATTGGTGCGAGCCTTTGATATTTATCACACTTTCGAACAAACTCCTTAGTATCTTTTTCCATGCTATCCTAGTAATACCCTTCTTTGATCACCTTTCAAGCCAAGGAATCGGCACCGAAGTGGTTTCCACAAGTGCCTTCGTGGATTTCTCATAGTACGTAATCAGTGTCCCCCGTCCCAAGCACACTGCCAGTGGTCCATTGAAAGTCCTTCTATACAATGTTCCATTTTCATCGAGTGAGAATCGAGCTGCTTTGGCTCAGAGGGCCCTCGATTCTTTTGGGTTCGAGGGGAGCTTCCCATGCTTCATGTATTCGACGTACTTATTCCTTCAATCCCACGTTAGACTTGTTGAGTTGATTTCCGCATGGCCTTCTTCAACCACTGACCTCGATAATTGGACGACAGTCCCCAGGACGATATCATCTTCTTCGACCGATGACCCCAGATTTGCAAGAGCGCTGGCCTCGCTATTACGTTCTCGAGGTAAATGGACCAGTGTCCACTCTTTGAAGCGAAGCAAGGTCACTTGAAGTTTGTCTAAGTACCTTTGAATTTTATCTTCTCGAACCTCGAAGCTCCCGTTTACTTGGTTTACTACCAAAAGAGAGTCGCACTTTGCCTCGATGACCTCTGCTCCCACGCCTTTGGCTAGTTCGAGACCTGCAATCATGGCCTCATACTCGGCCTCATTGTTAGTCAATTTCGAAGTTTTTATAGACTATCTAATGATGCTGCCCATAGGAGATTTTAGAACTATACCGAGCCCGGACCCTTTTAAATTCGAGGCACCGTCTGTGAAGAGGGTTCATACTGCCGATGATGTGCTTATTTTAGCAAGAGTTCCTTTTCTACTTCGGGCATGAGGGCAGGCGTGAAATCATCCACGAAGCCTGCCAAAATTTGAGACTTGATGGCCGTTCGGGGTTGATATTCGATATCATATCCCCCAAGCTCGATGGCCCATTTGGTCAATCGGACCGATAATTCGGGCTCATGCAAGATGTTTCGAAGTGGATATGTAGTCAATACACATATAGGATGGAATTTGAAGTATGGTCTTAATTTTATAGATGCACTCACTAATGCAAGAGCTAACTTTTCTAAATACGGGTACCTGGTTTCGGCACCTCCTAGGGCCCGTCTTACATAGTACATAGGAAATTGCGTACCTTGATCTTCTCGAACCAACACGCTACTTACCGCTACCTCGGACACGACTGAATACAAATATAGTGTTTCATCCTCCTTTGGAGTATGAAGCAAGGGCAATCTCGAGAGATACCGTTTTAATTCTTCCAAGGCTTGTTGACACTCCGGAGTCCATGCGAAGTTGTTTTTCTTCTTGAGTAGAGAGAAGAAGTGATGGCTCCGATTTGAAGACCTCGAGATAAATCGACCTAGGGAAGCTATCCTTCCGGTTAGCCGTTACACGATTTTCACATTGTTTATGACGGTGATTTCGTCGATGGCTTTGATTTTATCGGGGTTGATCTCGATCCCCCTGTTTGACACCATGAAGCCTAAAAATTTGCCCGAGCCGACTCCGACAGCGCACTTCTCGGGGTTGAGTTTCATGTTGTACTTCCTTAAGATATCGAATGTTTCATGCAAATGGGTCAAATGGTCCTCTGCGTGCAGGGACTTAACTAGCATGTCATCAATATAAACTTTCATAAATTTGCCTATTTGGTGTTCGAGCATTTTATTAACTAAGCGTTGATATGTAGCCCCTGTATTTTTTAGCCCGGAGGGCATTACATTATAGCAATATTTACCATACTCCGTGATAAATAAAGTCTTTTCCTGGTCCTCTGGGTTCATTTGAATTTGATTGTACCCGGAGTAGGTATCGAGAAAAGTGAGGATCTCATAGCCAGCCGTAGCATCGATTAGACGGTCGATGTTAGGCAGTGGGAAGGAATATTTAGGGCATGATTTGTTTAAATCTTTGTAGTCTACACACATTCTAAGTTTATTTCCATTTTTAGGGACTACTACTATGTTAGCTAGCCATTCGGGATATTTTACTTCCCTAATGGATCCTATTTTGAGAAGTTTGGTTATCTCGTCTTTAATGAAGGCATGTTTTACCTCGGACTGTTGTCTCCACTTTTGCTTCACTGGTTTAAATCTAGGATCGACACTTAGTCGATGGGTGGTTATCTGGTGGGATCCCTGTCATATCTAAGTGGGACCAAGCAAAGCAATCAATGTTATCAATAAAGAATTGAATGAGTTTTTCCCTGAGTTCGGGCTTTAATCCTGTTCCCAGGTATACCTTTTGTTCCGGTAGATACTTGACTAATACCACCTGTTCGAGCTTATCGATAGTGGACTTCGTCGCATCTGACTCCTCGGGGGTGAAGAAGGCTGG